>CAEFZY010048652.1:0-28572 GCA_903066815.1 Brachyrhaphis roseni
CCCTCAAGCTCCCAGGCCTCTGGTAGAGGACCCGAGCTAAGAGGAAGAAACACCACCCGCGGTGGGTGAGAAGGGAATTTTATATATATATATATATATATATATATATATATCACTCCTGCTAATTAACATTTGTAAATAAGGGAAAACTTTTTTTAGCAGTGGTTATTGATTTAGTTTAAGAAAGCAGTCTGTGGGTGTCAGCTGGTATTTCGCAGTGACAGACGACACATACAAGTCAAAAAAAAAAAGCCAAGAAAGCAACACATTTCTTTTACTTGAGAAACATAATGATTGCAGTCATCTTAATGGTCTTTCTGCTGACTCTGTTAGTGCTGTTTTTTGTAGCTAAGCTGTGTTAGGTTTTCATTCCTTAGCTTTGGGGGATTTTTGCTTTATTGGGGCTTAATTAAGCAAATATGAATGTCACATGAATATGAATATTTGGCTATGAACATCAAAAGAGTTCCTGGTCTACTTATTTGGCTTGTGTTTTAGCAATTTATTTTGGAGGCTCATCTATTAATTACTTTCTCAAGCCAATAAAACCCTTTGGGTAAAAAAAGAGTTATGGTTACGATTGCTACAACTAAGAGGAATCAGAAGTTGAATTTACATTTTTTACTTAGCAAACCAAATTTTTGCTATGGTGATTAAAGTAAAATACCACAAAAATACAAAGTCATAGAACACAGTCAACAACAATACATTAGAACTGAACTTAACATTACATTATAAGTTCAGTTCTTCTTTTTCTTCTTCTTGTGTTGAATGGTTTAAAGCCACTAATAGCTTGTATATGATTTTGAAAAATCCAGTTGCACATTACGACTTAGGATGTATGTTTTGTTGTGAAAAATCTCCTTTAATTTCTCACTAGATAGCCCAGTGAATATTACTTTGAATATTACGACTTTAACCTCATTTTGATATGAACAAATCCTAAAAATAAACTTATTTGAAATCTATGAATCACAGATTCTGTTGCAGCAGACAAATTGTCAAGGTTGACAAATTGTCTGACAATTATACCATAACAATTTGTCAAGTATTGACTAATTGTCAAGGTGCACAGGTTTGAGTCCTGGCCTTAATGACCTTTGCTGCACGTCTTCCCCCTCTTTCATTACCCACCCTGCTGTCTGACCACTCTCAAATAAAGGCCACTAGAGCCAATAAAACCCTTAGGGTGAAAAAAATGGGTTGTGGTTACGATTGCAACAACTAAGAAGAATCAGAAGTTGAATTTTCCAGTGAAATATTTAGGTCATATTCTAAAGATTGTTCTTTGAGATGATGATGATGATGATTATGCATTTTTTTATATGGCTGACCTGTGGTGTACCTACATAAAGCCATGATAAAGAAACTGCAAGTAGCTTGTCAGAAATCCTCCTCAGACTTCCAAGATGGAGATCTGCAAGTCAAATGTTTGTCATGACCAATTAACGTTTCATGCCTTACTGAAGAATTTCATGTATAAATTTATCTGGCTATTGAATGTGTCAAATGACTTAATAGTTGTGTCTCAATATTTAAGCTGTAACATATAGAGACACAAGATACACCTCAAGTTTTTTTAAGCATTCAAATGACTGTTTGCATTGGGATGATTGTGTTTGTCTTCTTTACTCAACAATTTCTTTTATATGTCTTATTTTCAAACGACACGGTCTACTTTTTGTCAAGGAAACAAAGGCGTATCATTAGTCTAGAACTGCTGTTCTAAGGCTATTTTACGTCTTCTGTCGAAATACCCTCCAGAGAAGTAATTAGCAAGAGACCCACACCAGCACGCAATTATCTCATCAATTACGTTCCTAAAAGCAAGAGAGAACTTCATTAGAAAAGTGTCTATACGCATCAAACCCCAAGCTGTCAAAGCCGCGAGAGGTGAGCAGAGGTCTGGACCACCTTAGTGTCTTTTACGCCTTAATGTAATCCCCCTCCTAGATTAGTGCTGCAACCTCTCCGGCTTAAGAAAAGTTCAATGAATTCCCACTACAAGTCGCTCACTGAGTCTAAACTGTTATTTTTCTGTTGTTGTTGTTGTTCTTGTTGTTGAATCTCACGGGCACCAAGTTGTCTCTATCTCTTTCTTCATTCTAATGTGCAGGATCAGATAAATGGGCCAAACACATCAGACGTAATTAGCTCATGGATTGTTTGCAAAAATTGCCTGCGGGGCATACATACATCATAACATAGTTCTATGTAGTCAATTTATGTGCGCAACCCTGCAAAGTAAAATGACAACAAAATCATTATTTGTTCACTCTGGAGTCTGTTTGCTCAGAATATCTACACACAAAGAACTTGCACAAATGATTGGATACTTATTGATCTGCTCTTTGGACCTCCTTTGACTTTTAATCAGCATATTCTATTTTTTTTTCTTCTCCAAATCCTTAGCTGATACACTACACTTATTCTGTCATCGGAATTGAATAAATCTACGCTTTACTCTTTTGGCAATGAAAAAAAAATCTATACATCTCTAAATGTTTGTGATCAGTAGAAGACCAACGATGGCATAAAGTACAGAGAGGTTTCGCTTCGATTTCATTATATTTATATAGACCCTAATTCAAGACAAAAGCCCTTTCAGGGCAGTTTGCTCAGAGTGAAGCCCAACAAATCCCCTTTGAGCGAGCGCTTGGCAGGAGCGATGAGGAAAAGAAATCCCTTTTTAGGAGCAAGAAACCTTTGGCAGTAGCAGCCCCAGGAAAAGCAGCCATCTGCCTCGACCAGTTGGGGTGTGGGGACAGCAAGAAACAAACCATACAGAGAGAGACAACAAACAATAAACACTGGGCAGTTTGTTTGGGCCAGAAATATTCATCTCTGGAGGCAAAGATGCTTTCTGAACGGTACAAAAAGAGGAAAAAAATAAATAACAGCAGGATGATAGATCCTATACATCACTATTGCAATAGTGATGTACACGGTTTTCAATGCACCATGGAATGGAAATTATTGTACAATAACAAACTACTCTATATAAAAAGGAAAGTTATAAATAGAGAGGGTCTAGATCCCCAAAGTGAGAGATTATTTCACAGGAGCAACTCTATGAAAGCTGAACGTTTTTGGTGTCAACAGCATTGCCAAACGAAGCATCGACAACTAACAGGACATGAATAGAAACATATTTAATGTTTGACTCTGTACGGTTTGATACAAAATCTATGGCATAACTTTGGGTGCCTTCACATAAGCCCTGTTTAGTCCACTTCAATTAAACTCTAGTTTATTTGCCTAGAAAGTCCAGTTTGTTTGGGAAGGTGTGAATGCCCAATGAAATTATGATGCGGACCAAAGAAGCGAACCCTAGTCCGCCTAAAAACCTAGGTCGAATTTGGTCGAAGTGAACTCCGGTGCGGTTCGAATGCATATGTGAATGTGAAGCAGATCGGAGACCCCTCCAAAATCAAGAAGTGGACCACAGCACAGGGCATTCTGGGAAAATACAACCAAAACAAACACGGGTCTAGTGCTAGCAGTGGTAATTTCTTGTGGTCTTTCACCAAAGTCGAGAGAAATCCTACAGCTGATGCTTCTTCATTTTGGTTTACATTTTGCGAAGGAGGAAGTTACGCGCAATGTCGTCTTCATAGGTTTTCATGTTTCCTCCTGGGGTCCTTGGTGCAGCGTCGCAACAGGAGATGGAGTGAGCAGGTTTTCCAAAGGGTTTAGATCATTTGACATAGTGTAAGCAAACGGCAGCAAATGAAAATGTAACAAGCTCCTGGGCAAATGATCACATAACTGATTTGGCAAACTTATTTCTAAGTTTTGTTCGAAACAAAAAATTCACAGAGTAATGGGAAGCAATTAATACATCCTATAACAAGTGCTTCTTAAAAACAAATAGAATCAATCGAAGCAATTTTATTTCAGGAATTTTATTGAAAAACTGACACATTACTTTCACCCAAGACAGGTGATGAAATATTTTAAATGTTTATTTGTTAATCCTAAAACTTATGGAAACCTCTCAGAAAATTGGGATTTTGCACTCAAATGTTTTCAAATCAGAGTCGATATCTTATTGACAAGACAGAAGACTACTGATATGACTGCATTGACAACAAACAAGTTATTGCTGGTTGTTCACGAACCTTCCCACAGATGCAAATTGATAGAAAGTTGGGTGGATGTAGTGATAGCAGCTACCTTGAGAGGAATATGGAGGAAATCTCACTCAAGAGTTTGAAGGAGATTCAGAGGGTTTGCATTGTACTCGGACTTAGAGGTCTAAGAGCCACCAAGCACAGAGGGGTCCAGGACATTAACTACATCAATACAAAATATTGATTATTGATGGAATGATTCATTTTTATGTAAATATTTTCTCTTACGAATTAATAAACAGGAAGTTTAACATTTTTACAGCTTATGTGGCCTACCACCGAATGTCAGAGTTGCTGGTTTTATACACTGGTGGTAAAGGAAGTGATTGGAAAACTTGAATTCTATACATTTTTATAATATATTATCATATGGATGTGCAAAGTTTCCACAAACCACTTCAAAAGTTTCTTTGAAAGAAAAACAAAATATCTTTTCAGCCACTGTTCTCTGTTATGTCTTCTGTCACAAAAGACAAAACGAAGCTAATATCCCTTTTTAATAGGAACACACCAGCAAACCCGACTACAGTGTAGACAGACCTTTTGCTGGCCCATCAAAGTGCAACACATTTTTTCATTTTTAGCAGAGGGGGAAGAATCAAAGAACCCACCCTTCGAACTCACAGCCAGTTACACAATATCTTCTGCTGCCTCCTCTTTTCTTCCCGTGTGCTTTCATCCGACCCTCTTGGAGAGGGGACAGCGGATTCTCTTTCTTCTGCTCCTAGGCCTTTCTGTTTGATCTCGGTAATTCGGCTAATGAAGCTGGGCCTCTGGCAGGCAGCTGGCATGCACACTAAAGGCAGCAGCCCTGAGACGTGGCCCCCAGATCTCAGTCGGCCTCAGTAGCGCCACCCCGTCTGACTCAGCAGCATTCTCTCCCAGAGGAACCCAAATGCCACATGAACGACGTGAAGGAATCGCCCTTAATTACACACTCCTGCCAAACCCTCACAATCCAGAAGTGATTTAATGTGGGTCCACCTGATCCTAGCTGTACCAGTGAACCAAATAGCTTCTTTCTTTTTTTTTTTCTTTTAATAAAAAAAGTATGTTTCGGCTTTATATTGACTCCTCTCATGCCAAGATTGTGTGGTTTGTTTCATGTTGAAATTTTAGTCGCCTTTTCTTGGCAGTTTTGTAATCCTCGTCCGTTTACGTCCACATATGAACGTGCCAGCATCAACCTGCTTTTTCATTTTTTTTTCTTTAAAAGTTATTCTTATCTTGAAATTTGAACTGTGCCAGACCGAACGTTCTCTTGGGACCTGGGAAAGGCTGAGAACCTTCCGAGTCGGCAGTCTTCAAGGTAATTGCAAACCTCTCAGAAATGCTAATGTGTGATTTCTTCTAGATTAGAGGGAGATATAGATGCTGAAACACTGTAGCGTAGCTGGCGGCTATCCTCCTTTTGTTTCCTAAGAGTCTTGCTGAACGGAAACGTTATACTGGATACCGGCGTTCAAAAAAGGAAGGCACCTGGTGACTTTACACAAGATTTTTAATTAAAGTTTGTTTTCCCATCTACTGTTTTCATGCAGTTTTCTGCACCAATTCCTCAAAAAACAACAAGAATGCTTAAAGCTGCAGTATGTAATGTTTGCAAAACATATTTATTGAAACTGTCACTATATGTCGAATAGTATATTTGTTTTTATAAAAGTAACAGTGCCTCCCCCCCCCCAAAAAAAAACAAAAACAAAAACAAAACAAAAAAAACTCAGCAATAAAAAATACAACCTATTCACCGTAAGGTGGTGGCTGCCAAGCTTGTTGTTGGTTTTATTAATGCCAGATCTATTTCCTGTGGTATGGAATATGACCTGAGGTATGCTCGCTGCGTGTGAAAGCTTCTAGTCTCTCTAGAGTGAAATATAGAAGATATGCTCTGCTCTGTGCACCGACTGAATGCCATGTCCTGCAGCCAGGCACAGATGGCATGAAAGAAAGCCTGAGCTCTATAGCGTAACCCAACTGTAGGGCCCTAACAGAAAGACTGTGGTAGAACAAACTCGATGTTTCCCATCAGCAGAATCCAGCTCTGCTACCAGGCGGCTGCGCTTTCTGAATTTCTTTCCAGGCTTTGTTTATATATCTACTTTGAACAAACTTTACCGCCCGAATGCTGTAAATATGCCGCGGCATGGAAGCATTCTGAGGTGGAGCAAAGCGGCAAGTGAGATCATTTTCATTTGTGAGCAGAGATTTGGCAAAGATTAGTGCAATATCTGAGCGTTACGATGTTGTTGGTGGATCAGTTGTAAGCACTGTTTCCTTGAACTAAGAAGGTCCTGCGGTTATATCTCGGCCTAGGCTCTTTCTACATGGAGTTTGCATGTTTTTCCTTTCAGTCAAAAACCAAGACTGCTGGGTCTTGGTTTTTGACCAAGACCCAGCAGTCTTGGTCAAAAAGACCAAGACTGCTGGTCTAAGTATACGTGTGTGCATTGTTGCTTGTTCTGTGTGTCACTGTGCTGCTGTGTGACGGATTAGCGACTAGTTCAGAGTGTACGTCAACTCTCACAGAATCATCGCCAGAGACAGGCACCATCACCCATAACGCTGCACAAATACAGCGAGCGGGAACAGATTTATCTTTGACTAAATTGGGGGATGAAATCTATAAAATTAAAAATGGACTCTGTAGCGTTTCACAAAAATAACTGATATACGAAGTAAGAGTCAAAAGTCTTAAAAACCACTTCATCATATTGCCTATTTGAAAAGAACAGAAAAATTATCAGAGCTATAAAATTAAACTGACTTCATCGGAGCAGTTTCTTAGAATCCCTACAAAATGTTTATCTGGGGGGGAAAAAACGCCAATTTAGATTTAGTTTTAGAGAACCAATACTAACAAAGTTGATTATTTTAAACCTCCTGTAGCTGTGAGATAGCAAAGCCTTTGCACTTCAGCAATAGCGCAAAGACAAAGTGGGGGAAAAGTTATGTATTTAAACCAGCAGAGGAGTCCGTACAGAGTTAAACGTACATTTATGTTTGCATTGATGTTATTATTCTTCAGTGTCTTTTTATATATAATGGAACTACTTCAGCACTGGCACAAAATCTAAATTCTTTTTCCTATTTTTCTCTGTTTCCACCTGCACCTAAAACCGTTTCTGTTCCAACTGGTGAGAGCCAACATTTTCGCTTCAGTGTTTTATTTTACTTTTTATTTTTTCCCAAGTTTTTGAACTACACTGCGTTACAGCCGCGCGGGTCCGTACTCCGGCAGAAACCTGTCCTTGCGAGTTCACTTCGCCGTTTCTGCAAAAATGTCACAGCCCAGGTTCACCATTTCAGCATTTCCATCTGACATGCTCAGAGATTATAGTCCCTCTAATGCAAATTCTAAAATTTAATTAAACTGAGCTGATGGAGTTTAGAGTGGCAGCAGAGGCAGCAGTTGTGGGTATGTAGGCGTGAAGACTCAACCATACATGGCCCGACAATAATGAGCTGGAGTGGGCCATCAGTGGGTGGGGTATTAAAGTGCTGAGCAGGGAAAGTGAAGGTGAGCCTCCTAGGACTCATTTGATGGGAAGGTGGTGCTGAGAGCAGCTCAGAAGCTACACACACACACGAGCACACGCAAGAAAAAAAAATCACAATTACCTATAATTACAGCTTGAAAACTGTGGGCAAAGGGGCTCTTTATCTGCCTATATTGGCTCAGCACTCCACTGTGCCTCTAATTACTACTCTCCTACTTGTGCCTATCACTTTCTTTGGCAGTTGCCATATATTGTTAAGGCACGCACAATATGTGCAACCCTCCCCCTGAATGGGCTTTCATTGAAAACTCTTTGCACCACAAAAGCAAAGGGCTTTGATTCCTGCTGGAAGATCTCAAAGCCATTAATCGACCTACAGTATGTGTGGAGTCCATGTGGGTGAATGTGCATGTTTGGTTTGCTTTGGCTCTAAAAAAAAAAAAAAAAAAAAAATCTTGGGCTGTATTTATGCAAAAGTCATGTTTTTCTTTAAGCTAGAAATTAAGGTGTAACTTTCTCACTTTTCAGGCAAAGCATTTACAATATTAAATTTATGCTATTCAATCATTTCATGAAGTTAATTTGTAGTTCTAAATGATTTTTGTAGTATTCTAAAAACCTTTTTGCCTTGCCAGCGTTGATATCCCTTCCTTCCACTCCTCGGTTGACACACGACCACATATGCAACTTGGACAATGATGTCGTCTAACAACGTCTCTAATTTCATTTAATGTAAAAGTACCATGTAGATATGGTAAAATCCATATTTAAAATCCATTTTTATGAGGTAAAATTCTGTGGTTGTTACCGTATTAATTTACCGTATTATTAAAGTAAATCAATACCATATAAATTTACCATATACGTTTATATGGTATACTTATATGGTAAAATTCTGGCAACCACGGTTGCCGGTATTTTACCATAAACTTGAAATGTTTTTTTGTTTTACAATGGTGAGTTTTAGTACAGCCAATAGCTACTTTTCTTTCTGAGGAGAAAAGCAAACTAAAACCATGCAGAATAGAACTAATACAGGACGACTCTCCCCACCCTTGCTGCTCATCTCCATCGAAGCAGACAGACTTTTAAAAATTAAGACAAAAAAAGCCAATTTTTACAGTCGAGTGAGGGAGAAAATGCATTGACTTAATGTACACATAAAGGTAAGGTTGTACAAAGTTTTCAGTTTTAATAATAAAAACAGATGGTAACCAAAATAAAATTAATGCTGTTTCATAGTAGTTCATATGTAAAATCTGAAATGCTAAAAATGAATGTTGGCATCGGAGTGCTTCCAAAAATCAAATCTTATTGTTACAAATATGTGCATACTTTCACATTTTAAAAAAGTCCTATAATTTCCATTTCACAAGTGTTGAAAAAGACTCTGATTCTGTCTTTTTATTTTATTTCATTTCATTTGTATCTTTTTTTGTGTCGTGTAAATGCAAACACTGAATCAAAAAACCCTGAATAAAAACAGAAAATCTTTTGGGAATATTACAAA
Organism: Brachyrhaphis roseni; assembly: GCA_903066815.1. Classification (NCBI taxonomy): domain Eukaryota; kingdom Metazoa; phylum Chordata; class Actinopteri; order Cyprinodontiformes; family Poeciliidae; genus Brachyrhaphis; species Brachyrhaphis roseni. The sequence continues at coordinate 9,141 of CAEFZY010048652.1, forward strand.
TACAATCACATCTGGCTTCTTTGTCGAGTCGAGGTTATTTATTTATATATTTTTTTTATTTGCATTGTTAGACTTTCATCCAAGTTATTATTCAGTATTGTTCAGTTTTGTTTTTTTTTTAATTATCAAGCAACGTGTTCACTTTGTTTTCGTTTCAAAAACTTTAAACCCACTGTGGGCTTGCGACGTGCATGAACCTCGCATTGGGCTTTTTCTTATATTTTTATTTTTTTTACCCCTTCTTTAATTTATTTATTTTTGTTTATTATAGCGACACGCACAAGCACACAGCTGCAAGCTGCAATCACCCTATTCCAAACAGGCACGTTCTGAGCTGCCATGGCGCCAGTCTGATGAAATGACAGGAAACTCTGGGGCTCTCTACAGAACAGTTGTCGTGCAGCTATTACATTTTGTTGCTTAAGGGGCCTTTCAGGTCCTCTTGTTAGTCTGTCATGTACTTCCTGATGCTGCTTTGCCGTTACAAAAGAGCTCGCAAACAATCATCAGCATACAACGTGTGACATTACACCAACTGATGTGATGTTTTGTTTTTTTCCCCAACTTCTTTTTCATGCACATTTGTATCCTCTGATTCTTTGTAAAGTGCATTGTGACAAGTGGGTTAAATGGGCTTTATAAATAAATCCAAGCGGCATCTCAGTGGTACTCATTATGCAAAGCAGTGATCAGCTGTGCTGTGACTGGGGCGCTCATTTGCATAGTTTGCAGCGACGCTTTGAATGCCTGTCCTCGTAAATGAGTGTAAAAGAGATGATGGCTTATCGAGTTCTTCATTTTTGAGTAAGATTAAGGTCAGTCGTGAAGGAGGCCTGGCTCTGTTGCCACTCTCGCATTACTGTCATTTATTATATTGATGTGTTGACAAACCCAAAGATTTACACGCTTATTTCAAAGTGCAATCTGACGGCAGGTTTTAAAGAGAGACATAAGTGAACAGCCGTCTCATTTTGACTTAGATGTTGATAGAGATAAAGCCAAAGCAGCAGATATTTTCGTCAGATCAAAATAACTTAGGCACTATCTAAAACACCACTGAATCGATAGACATCAGCGAATTAAATAGTAAAATGAAGCCGTAACATCCATTCTAATTATTGACTCGGGGAGCTGGAGGTGTCAACTTCGACAAATGTACCTCTCGACACTTCTGACAGTGGCGTGATGGATTAGCTTAGCATTCGATTTAAATTCCTACTGTGCATAATTTCAGAAATGAATTAGATACAAATGAGCTCTAAATACAGAGCCACCATATATCAGTGCTAACACTCACTGAAGAAAGCTGTGCTAACTTTATTGGACCTGCCCTTAAGATGAAAAAGAGAAGCGGTCCTTGTCGTATAGAATATTTGTCTTTTCATTTGGCCACTAATATCTCCCAGCTTGAAGTAACAGTGTTAACAGTGACAATGTTTATTTCATGTCAGCAATAATACGGCCATGTTTAGAGATGGATCATAAACTCACATGGTTTATCAGAAACAATAAAAATAAAAATACTGGTGATTATCATAAACCCATTAGCAAATAGCGTGAAACTTTGGATGTAAGGAAACATCAGAAATATTTTTAAAATTAGCTTAGGTAGCATTTGAAGTAGCCTAATCAAATCCTTAGCCCGCTCCAGTGCCTACAAGAATCAAAATGCTGGTCAGTTATGATCTCTTATGTATAATTAAAAGAAAAGTGTGTGTGGATTGTCAACAAACGAAAACTTTATTTTCAAGATCTCCCTTTAAGGTGGTGGTATGTTGTAGGATTGAGATCAAAACGTTGGTTTGTTTTAAATATTTAACTGGACGGTGGCGAAGTAGGTCGCAATTACTGCTAGGACACTGATACAAGGAGGTGTGTGTTTTTCTTATTATTTAAGAGTTTTAAGTAATTAATTTGCTAACTTTATGACAATATTTTTTTTTTTGTCATATCCAATCAACATGTAGCTAGCTGAAGATTTCACCAGTGCTGTAAGCCAATCTAAAAAAGATATTTTAGTATTTGATGCAAGCTACTAAAGTACATACAATCTGTCTGAAAAGTTTAGTGAGTGTTAAAAACACAGCTGATGCAGTACTTTAGTAGAAATATACTTTTTGCTATTGTTATGTTCCAGAATGTATAATCTGTCAAAACCACTCTGAGTCACTCTGAGGTTTTAACATGGGCCTCTTTTCTGTGATAAAATGCCACACAAAGATCGTTTCAAGCCCATTTCATGCAGTGTTTCCGATAAACTGTGTACAAGTTATCATTATTCTTCTTTCTTTATCGACTCTATTGATATGTGACTTATTGCCATTCCTATTTATCACATTCCCTTAGTTTCCTCTTGTCATTGTTTTCTCATTGCCTAATGTTACTCTCTGACCCATTTGCTCCCTCTGCAGCAAAATCTAATATTCACAGATACGCTCACTGCATCAGCCTCTGTAAATATGTTTTGAAAATCCCAGTGATGCGATTTCTCTCTCTCTCTCTCTCTCTCTCTCTCTCTCTCTCTCTCTCTCTCTCTCTCTCTCTCTCTCTCTCTCTCTCTCTCTGTGTAAGTGAAGGGCTTGTAATTAGACTGATTATTTTAAGATGTCAAGACAGAATTAAAGCCTGCTGCAAAAGGAGCCCTGCTTTTGAAGTCATTAGTTATAGTAAAGAGTTCCCTGTTTCGGTACCGTGGATGCAGACATCAGATACAATATCTATCGAATGCAGACGGAGCATTATGCATGCAGCTGTGCTGAATAAATAATGTACATGCCTTTGGTCTCCAGGGCTCTTCAGATCTGAGGCATTAGTGACATAAATCCATCTGTTGCTTAGTGGAAGAAAATGTTAATCTTGAGCCCCTTTGCATATCAAGTCTAATTGGCCTTAGTCTTCAAACAGCTCTGCCTTTTAGCTGAGTCTTTTTTTTTTTAGATGGGTTGTCTGGTCTTTGCATTTAATAACTCTTTTGTCAGATCCCAATAGGACCCTGGGCTTAGAAATGGAAAGCACGATCTGACCCCAGCATCCAAAATGCGCATATCAACTATACGGGGCTTTGTCCAATCAGTTTTACAAATACGAAATGACTCGTGTAATAATACGTGCGCTGATCAGCTGCATCGGATGATATTAGCTCAAAATAAAGTGAATCCTCACAGAAAAAACACCGATCACAGTACTGTGAAAAGACGTCGGCCACTTTGCATGTTGCTTTTGTTTGTGACTTATTTCAGACTCTTAAGTGTTTCAGATAAAAAGAAATTACTGTCTGACAAACTTTCCTAAAATGATTTCATTTCTGCAGAGTAGAATCTAAAGCACTGTGCGCTTCACTTGCTTCAGTTCGTGATTCAACAATAAAAAAATACAACATTGTCAGAGTTTCAAAGGACATAAGTCCAGCAGTCCAACATGTGGTAGTTTGATGGTCTAGATTCTAAACTAAATTCCCAGGCACTATGCTTTTGTTTTTTAAATTAACTATTACTTTATTGTGTTAATTATATAACAAAAAAGGCAAAAGGCGTGTTTGTGTGTGGGTGGGGGGATGCAAAGAAAATAGCTTTAATTGCATTAATAAACAAGTTTAGCCAAAAACGACTTTAAATGGGAAAAAAAGACTAACAAACAGGGTTTTGGAAGGGTTGAGAGAGGCGTTAATCCACTACGTTTGGCAACATGGCGCATCAGCAGAAACACGTGGTATGATGTGCCAGGCACAGTGGTGGAGGACTGGTGATTTGTGCTTGTTTTGCAGCCACAGATCATGAGTCCTTGCACTCATTTTAGTAAGCCATCCCTTACAAAAAAATCACATGAAAATCACGTGATTTTCACATTTGATCGCATGTGAAAGTCACATGCGATCAAATGTATACGTGTGATTTTGGAACGTTTTGTGGTAAAATCACATGTGAATTACATGTGGAAATGTGTGATTTTCATGGGATTTTTTTTGTGGATTATGTGATTAAATGTAATCCACAAAACAATCACATGAAAATCACACATTTCCACATGTGATTTTACCACAAAACGTTCCAAAATCACACGTATACATGTGATCACATGTTGATTTTCCCATGAAAATCAACATGTGATTTTCATGGGATTTTTTTGTAAGGGATGAACTCCTCTGTATCCCAACATGTTGCAGAGGCAAATATAAGGCCGTCCGTGCGACAGCAGAAGCAGCACTCAATAAATTTACTGAGTGCCTAAAACAAAAAATAATAATGAAAAAAGAAAAAAAAAAAAAAAACAAGGTGTTAAACCTCAGACCTCAGCGTGACTCGAAACGCTTTGGCAGAGAAATAAGAGCTGATCATATTTGCCAAAAGACCTGCAGAACAGAACGAATGTTTGAAATGAGGAGAGAGGCCCCAGAAAACCTTTTGGTTTCTAGTCGGCATTTATAGGTAATCCATTGAATTTTTTTTTTTTCCCTTTCTGAAAAACAAAAAGCTGATTTAAAATGTTTTATTGTTCACACATGCTTTCTTTCTTTTTTTTTCTTTTTTTACCTGATTTGGAAATCTAAACCTCCCCCATGTTTTTACCATCCTGATAATTTTCCCATAATTAATTCTAATACAGATGTGACATTGCATCCTACTTATGACATGTGAATGCATAAGTAGGATGCTTATGCATATGCAGAAATAAGTCTGTTCTCACTAGAACAGACTTATGTGGAGCCCCTCCCTAAACAACCATGTTGCACAATATTCAATACACTGAGGTTTGACTAAGACACATTTGGGCGTTCACATGATTGTCTAATTTGCATGGAGAGTGAAGAGTATCAAATTGTTATGACTGAATAATTTATGAAATAATCACTTAGATATGTCATTCACGTTTTAAGACAGGAAATAAATACAGAAATAATTTATTAAACCTAGAAATGAAGCCTAGGCGCAAATTCAAACTGGAAGACTCCATTCATCTCACCTGCCCAACCAAAGATGTCGTCATGCGCCTCCATTCCAGCCTATCGGTGATGGTCTCCTCCTCCAATCATCAAGCGTCGCGTTAGTGGGCGGGATTAGGGCTGCTTCTACAGAGATCCTGACACCTGATTGGCTGCTTCAAGACGACTCCACACACATTTGCTGTGACTCTGAGGTTGGTAGTTTGTGATCTAGTACATGCTCACAGTGGGTTAAAGTGAGGCTAATAATATTTCCTCATAAGCGGCTGTATGCAGGTTGCACACATACTTGGAACACTGAATGCAAAACAACAAAATGAATCTGCACAAAAATATGTTTCTCAACTATAAATAGATTAAGTGGGTCTTTATTCTGTAATTTAATTTGTCTGCAATAAAAAAAAATTTAAATACATAATGAGTATATTCATATTCAGTAAACTAGAATATGAGTTCTGACGAAGTTCGCTTGTCAGATTCAAAGTATCTTGAAAATAAGCTTTTTGCATACTTACACACTTTTATTACCCTCACATTACCATATTACAAGTGTTGTTTCTTTTTATTGTTCTGCTTTATTATTCCGATCTGAAATATTGAATTTTTATTAGCTGCAAGCACAAAATCATCATAATTAACAGGAACGAAGGCTGGAAAGCATCAGTCTGGGTGTAAATAACCTCCACTATGTTTTTCACCGAGTTGCTGAAATAAATGGACATTTCAGTGATTTGTGGAACATGGCTGCTGGAATATTTTAATAATCTGCTAGAATATTTTAAAAGCAGTAAAAACATTTGTTAGTTTTCTGATTCATACGGAAGTAAACACAAAAATTTCATGGTTCGTTTTTTTTTTGTTTTGTTTTGTCTTAAATACTTGAATTAATTCTCTCTTGCCGTGACAATGAGATGTTCTACTGGGAAGAAAATAACACCAGTCCACAATAGATGCACTATTTACCATGTGGGCAAACGGTAAGTTACTCACTAATGCATGCATGCTTAAAGTTTTCCCAATTTTACCTCCGAAAGCCAAACACGACAGATCTAATGGATGGTTAAACACACACTGAAGTCAACATGGTAGCCTCACAATATCCATGACAAGAAGAAAAGCCATGCATTTCTTGTGCGTGCAACATTTACAGTAATTTGATCTGAATTCTACAGTCAGTCATGAAAGTCTTGCTTCTTAGACTCGGGGTGCACGACTGACTCCAGCTCTGCGGGGAGTTCCCCCGTCTCCTTATCACTTCCTCAGCGCTCAAGCACAGGGAGCTGGCAAATCTAATATTTCGCTTCATGGTTATGGAACAGACTTAAGCTACCGCTCATGGTTTGGTGATCTTTAATTGCATCAGAGAAAAGCATGCGATGTGTGTTTTGCTCCCCAACGCCAACTCATCGAGCATGATGTATATATTAATGCAGGCACGGGGGAAGTCGCTGCGGCTACAGCTGTCGGCTTTACTGCAGCGTGAGAAGCTGGAGCAGATGATTCCCAAAGGTGGGACTTTTTTTTTTTTTATGTTTCTGGGAGTTTTTTTGCTTTTGTTTTTGTTTTGTTTTTTACTTTGCAAAGAGGAACTAAGTTTGTTTTGACGTAAACTTAGTTGCAAAAAAAAAAAATTGCAATTAAATATATTTTTTTAATTAAAAAAGAAATATAAATGCATTTAAAATAACTGTCCACTGCAAAGTTAAACTGGCATTCAACTTCTCAGATTGAGTGGATTTGCACTTCTCACATTTTAATTCATTTGGACCTTCTTATTATTTCACATATACATTTTTTTTTGTGTGTGTTTGTTTTTGTTTGGTCTTTGCCCAACATGCTGGTAGAAATGATTTTAGTTTTGTTACTTTTTTGAAAGTAACACTTTATGACTGTTGTTACGAAGTGTCATTTGCTGAATAATGACACTTTTACGGCAAAGTTGTACTAAAAGTTGTATTAAAAGTCCATTGAAAGTGTCAACTTTGCACTAAAAGTGTCATTATTTACCAAACGACACTTCATGACAGCAATCACAGACATTCATAAAGACTCCTTCTTGCTCATAAGTGGTGTTATGTCATGTTTATGACAGTATTATACCAGTCTTATGAACACCCCTTCAAATAAAACGTTACCAAAAAGCCTGACTTTTCAATGCGCCACAATTTCAGAGGGGAGTTGCTTCTTTAGGAATAAAAATTTAACATAAATCTTTTTAAATGCTAAAATCTCATTGCAGTCGAAAGGACATTGTCTAGAAATGTGCTACTGCTCAACTTAATACAACCATTAAGATTTTGTACGTTACAGATTAGGTCTCTGATATCATAAGTAATCACACCAATAGCCTAAACGCACTCGTGCAACTCTTGTTTTTTTTTAAATTGACTGGATGAAAATTAAGGCATCCATACTTTTTGAAATTCCTTATTAAGCACAACAGAGGTTTAGATTATTCTAGGGAGAAAAAAAAAAGTGGTTATTGTTTCATCAGGTTCAAATCCTCAGCTGTCAGTGTACAGTATTTCCTCTCATCAGATCAGAGCATTTAGACAGTGATCAGTATCTTTTTTTTTATCCCAAATACAGCAGAACAACCATCTGCCTTGTACAAGAATGTGGTATATTGTCTACATTGAACAGTAATTTGATATGCCCAAATCCAGAATCTGTCATCCAGTGTAATGTCGAGGGGATTTTCTGCTTTGAATTTTTAACCTCTAGCTCTTGAAATAAGAGCTTAAGCTAGGTTAGCGGCTAATGCTTTTGTGTTTCCCGGCAATCACTCTTTGGTTTCAGGATGCGTAAAATGCCCTATGATGAAAATTCTTGCCTAAAACCCATCACTCTATTGCATATCTACTTTGAGTCTTCATGGTGTAGGAAGATGCAAACACCTCTCCAGGATCACCTTCCCACACATTCCCCACTACAATGTGGTCTTTAGCTTGCAAAGAAATCCACCACATGATTATCACAACGGTGAACGTCTATATCACAAATATACTGGCAAAGAACTGCTTCTGAAATGCTGCTGCAATAACCCCAAACACCACCACAACGCAATCTCCTGCAATGCTATGCAAATGCTCTGTCTGTGCTAATAAAGATCAGCTTACCTTTCCTTGGAGAATATTCGACCTGAAGGCAGCCTGACCCAGTTTCTGATTAACGCAGCCGATAATTATTTGACCACTTGGGGTCACTCATAGACTGTTGAACTATTAACACCCAGATGGTTATTTAATCTCTGAAGATGAAGAAAAACAAGAAAGCCATTTTTGTTTGGGGGCAAAGGATAGAAAGGGATCCAAGTCCCCCACCTCCCTGAAGTGACACCATGTTACTTTAAAGCTGAACAGCTTTCTGGAAAATCCTCACTTGTGGTCCCATTGTGGCTATGTTGACTTCCACTAGCTGCGTTTTCATTAGAAAATTACTCAAATTGAAATGAACTGAAATTACGGAAATAAATAAGCTTAATCAAACCATTTTTGAAGAAACATATTTTTTGTTGAAATAGATGTATTTCACAAAACTGCAATGAAACACTTCTGTTTTTTTGCATCACACGAGTCAGGTGATCAACAGTCAATTACAACGTGCACAAAGCGCCGCATACAGAGCCACTCTTAGATTTAATGAGTTTGTCGCGCCAACTGTTGCCTGATAGACGGTTGGATTAGGAATATATCTCATGTAATTGTTGACATCCATCGCTGCCATGATTTTTAATGATTTATCAGTGAGCTGGCTTATTCCCGGTGATTTTTCATTTCTTTTAAAGGTTTTATTGGCTCCAGTGGCCTTTATTTGATAGTGAATTGACAGGAAAGTGGGTAACGAGAGAAGGGAGAAGACATGCAGCAAAGGTCATCAGGCCGGGAATCGAACCTGTGACGGCCACATTGAGGACTAAGTCCTCCACATGTGGGTTGTGCTTACCCCTGCGCCACCTCAGCCCCTGTGATTTTTCGTTTCTTATCTAAGGGTATCGCCTCAATTGCGAAATTGGGTTTTTCGCAGAAAGTCAACACAAGATTTGCGCACACTATGACATTTGAAATAGAAATGCAGATAGAAAGCAATGGCAGAAATGTGGAGGAATCTTCAGAGCTTTAATTTTTTAGGCCTGTACACCTAGGCTGCTTCCACTGTATTCCTTGTGCTGACAGACAATATATACAGTGACATTGTGACTGGCACATGAATCGCCTGCAGGCGCAGTGACCTTATGTGTGCCCTTACCGACAAGATAACAATCATCTTTGTGAAGCCAAAGTAACACAGGCGGCCATGTTTGATGCCACAAGATAAGATGCTGCAGCCGTCCCTGTGGAGAATGTGTTGATTTGAGGGTGGGTAAGTATACGTTCTCAAGACACAGGCTACATATCTGCCTGTGGCTGCTACTGTTAGAGATAAGGACTGGTTCACCTTCCGATTTCTGTCCTCTCTTGTGTAGGAGTGTGTTGAGGTAAACAGTTCTGTAAAATACATTAACCCAGCGTAGATATCAGTACACGGGGTGCTTTTAAGTTTTTTAACCCTTCAGAGATAACCTTGGACATATACACCCAAAGGACAATTAAGACTGATTAATTAATCTAATGTTTTAAGTCGGGATAAGAATCAAAGATCTTACTTTGAGGTTACAGCGGTTCAAATAAAGAGGTCTATCCCTTTGACTTTTTAAAATTTTTTTATCTAATCTGTTGTGATTTGTGTGACCGACTCACACAACCTACTGAAAATTGTGAAGTGTAATGAAAAAACAGATTAAAATGAGACATCGGTGTAGCATCATTTTGTTTTCCCTGCTGGAATATGAAGCTCATCCCCAGAGGTTCAAGTCGTTTGCTGCCTCCAACTGTTTGTTTTTCCAAGACTGCCCCACATTTACATCGACCTATCTTCATATTAACTTTAACCAGCTTCTCGGGCGGTGCTCAAGGGAAACATTTCCGCAGCTGGAGACTGCCACTTGCATGTTTCTTGTTCAGGGTGGCTTGTTTTTAGAGTGTTGTGCTGGCCACCCTTTGTGCATTGGCCAGAACGTTTAATTTAGGTCTCATCTGGCCAGAGGAGATGAGATGTTTGCCGTGTCCTCTAAATGGCTTTTAGCAAACTGCAAATAGGACTTTCTATGGCTTTACGCTTTTGGGCTAACAGCTGTTGTACGGAAGGATTTTATACAGACCTGTTGGTCATGTCTCTAATTACTGCTCTCTTTGTCATTTTGGGCGCATGCATGGATTCAAGAATGGTCTGAGTGATATTCACAGCTTGGGATATTGTTTTATTCTTCATATACCTAACCCTGCTTTAAATGTCTTCACGTTTATCTCTGACCTGTCTGCTGTGTTCCTTGGTCTTCATGATTCTGTTTGTTCTCAAATGTCACAAGAAAGCTTGATTTACACTGAAAACAAATTGCACATAAGTGAACTCTATCTACTAAAAATTTAATAGGATGCACTGTATTATATTTATAGGTATCGGAGTAGATTGGGCTGAATAGAAATGCACTTTGTGGTTTTATTTGGAAACACCATTTACCCCTTTTTCTTCCCATTAGTTATTGGGAAGAAATAACTTCCCAATGCATTGAGGTTTTGGGCTGTAACACGATTAAATTTAAAAACCTCTGCAATGCCATAGTGTGCTGCAGACATAATCATTCAGGATACTCCATAAAAGGCCAAATATACATTTAAAAGCAATTGAATTTTGGAATAATTAAATGTGGGAATAACATGTACTCATCGTACTCTATACACATTCTCAATCAATGAAGCTGGATAATTGCAACATGTCCCGATAGCTAGCGTTTGATTCACCGAACTCGGGTTGTTCTACTTGAACCAGGTTTTCCTAGCCGCCGCTAACAGAAGACACTCGCTAAAGAGTAATCAGCAGTTTGGAAAAGCACTGTTTTTAGATTAACCTCCCTAGCAGTGTGGCAATCCCATTAAGGAAGCACTGTGCTCTGTTGGTGTGACACAAATTGGTTACAAGTAATCTGGCTTTTCTCCAGGCATGATTCAAGGTGAAGCAAGAGGCGGGAAAACACGAGCTTGCTGTCCAGATCGCTGTGGCCATATTAAGGAACAGTGGTGCTTCCAAAATGTGGTACTTTTAAAAATTAAAAGGAAGCCGAGGTTCAGGCCTACAGTATACGCTGCGTTCAAGAGCAAAAGAGGCAGATCGCGATCAAATGCGTTCCCAGCGTTTAGTCAGAGCCGAGGCTCCCAGCAGACATTTAATCACTTCCCAGATGTGTCAGATGAGAGGGGCTCAGTGGGCAATGGCAACACACACCGACTCACACACAAACCCGCAGTGTTTTCCAGGGCAATGCAGGGTTGCCTTATAAAGCAGAGTCACTCACTTGCACTTCAAATGACAAATAGATTATGTGGTTTTGGTGCATTTTTACTGTGTTGTATGGGATTCTGGGAGCCTGCAGAGGAAAAGCAAAAATGGCACAAAATAAATAAATAAATGAAGAAAAAAATAGAGCAAGAGAGGGAGAGAGAGAGAGAGAGAGAGAGAGAGCACAGGGGCAAGAATATTACCACAGGTCAATTTTTACGTCATAGCCAGAATTATATATCACGTCTCCGGAGCTACGCTCTTGTTCCCCTTTGTATTCAGTTTATGTCCTCTTTCTTTTATCTTTTAATGCAGCCTATTCGTCTCATTGTCTACCACTGCCAGAAAAAATAAATAAATAAAAAAATAAGGCAGCGTCCCATTTCCTCACAAGGCTGAATAAATCATAGTCTCCCCTTAGAATCCTTCACTGTGGCTTGATCCCATCATTGTAAATCCATGTGTGTTTGGGAAAAGATACAATATCACATTTCTTCCTTTTGTCCTCAAGTAAAGCAAATATAGGAGACTAACAAAGGTATCCATCTGCAATCCCATGACGACTCACCTTATCACTGTGTAGATTTTGGTGAGGAAGTATTGTTTTTTTTTTCTATAATCCCTGACTAATATGTTGCTGTCTTGCTGTGAGCTCGACTGCTAGTGTGGGAGGAGAGGCATGGATCGCCGGATGTCAGTTGCGATCAAGCAGTGCAAAGCAATTTTGGTGTCAAGACTTTTCCAGGCTTTGCTCCTGGATGACCTGCGTTCTGGCAGTGCAATGTCATGTACCGACTCCTGTTTCTGTTTTCCTTTCTTTTCTTTTTTTTTTAAGAAGTCCGTTGTTAAGAGATCCTGAGAGCAAATCCTGATCACTAGTTTAGTAAAATTCTGATCTGATGAGTCCAATTTTAATCTACTTATATCTCTTTAAGAACAATAGAGGAAATACGTTTTCAAAAAAAAATCTTTCTAAAGGAATTGAAAGGAATGATGCTCCTCCTACTTTACCGATGTGCTTATACAAAAGTAATACAATGCTCTTCGGAGAAACGATTACATTTTTAGATGTCGACTCTCAAGTTCTCAAGCAAAAAAAATGCATCTATCATCCGATGTAATAATAATTGCTGAACATTTTGATTATTTTCTAAAAAAACTTCACTGTCTCTCTTTATCCTTTCTGTACTTTAAAGAGAGGGCAGGGCATATTATGCAAAATTGACTTTTTAGAGTTTTATGTCATGTTATAATCAAAAACATTTATCATTCTTGGTTTATTTAAAAATAGGACAATGTGTAAAACACAAAAACACATGAATAAAAGATGCTTTGCACCAGATTTAGCTTAAGCTTCCAATTGTATTCCCTTAGCAGGTGATTTAATAAAACTGTCTGTCATGAAACATACATTGGAAGTCTCCATATGTCCTGTATACAACCACTGTACAAAGTCATAAAATTCCAACAATACTGTATAAACAATACAAAATGCCAAAACTTCTGCTCTACTTAGATTTTGTTTTTAATTATTTGTGCTTAATGTTTGAGGAATCACTGAATGTCCCGTGGCAGACGTCTGTAGTTAACTTAACGGCTGCTCCTGCAATGCCCCGCCTACTTACACAAAGCTCCGCCTCGGAGCTGCAGCCTCCAGCAGAGCCCCCACCCCACAGAGCGCTCCTTCCTCCCCTGCTCCTCCAGACTAGCAGCAGCAGCAATTACCAAACATCTGGTGGAATTGCGTCATTCAAGCTACAACGCTCCTTAGAAGGATTATAAATAGAATCAATAAAGAAGCACTGTTGCTGAAGGAGTGTTGTAAGGGGTAGTAAGTTCTTAAAGAAACAGGCCAATTTTGAGGCATTTTGTTTAAGTTGTTTTTTGATTTGCACAGTATTTTCATAACGGCTTATAGGAACGTAGTTGCTTGTTTATGCTACAAAATGGCACCTGGAAAATTCATTAATACCTCCTCAGTAATAGCAGCAAATAGTTGAATGAGGGAGAATTTGGCGGCTGATTGCAATTACCGGTTTAAAGAGACACGTTTTTTATATGAGGCTTGAGTTTACCTGCCACTTCTTTTAATAAATGTAAACAAGCAGTCTTATACACACTAGCTTATTTATGTGTTTAAGTTGAAGCTTGGTAAAAAACTTATGTAACTGCCAGAAATGTTTTCTACTACATTTATTTATTTATTTATTTATTTTACTGTAAAACTGATCAAATCAAAAATAACCATGCAATTTTCCCAGACAATATACTTAGTATAAATTCATACCTGTTGCCCATCAGATGATTCCTTTGTCTGCTACTATTTTCTAGAGCAAGAATTTTCATAAAGGGAAGCCCAAACCTTTGCATGAACGTGATGATTAAAATAGAGTTTCTGCGAATTATTAAATTAACTTTCAGCACAAAAGCTCTTTGCAAAATGATGTAGCCTGCATTATTCTTTGGTCCATTTTCTCTCTTGCTAATTGAAGTGTGGCCAATCTTACCTGCTAATGTGAAACATAATATAAAAAGTGCAATTTTGGCATCGGCGATGAACTGTTTCATAGGAAGGTTTCCATTCTAAGCTTCAAAGACATTTATGTCAACATAAATATTAATAATTTTCTCTCTCCCTTCTCCTCCGTTCAGTTTCCCTCTGAAAGTGTTCATCTTTTAATTCTAAAGTTTGTATAATAAAAACCAGAAAGCAAATGTTGTGATTTGACTTTTTAGTCGGGCACTAAAGTCACAGACTTCGCTTGCGCTCTTTATTGGAGTTTGACGTACTTCCTGTCTTGAACTGCACCAACATTACTCCATCATAGTGCAAATGTGTAACATGAGAGTCCTGTTTCCATAAGCACTTCTCCTTAACTTTTGTGACCGTCTTTTATATAGCATTGTGCAAGAATCTTTGAGATAAAGAAGTCTAAAAATGCGCATTGAAACTCTTGAGACTCCCAAGTATATTCCTGGTTGTCTATCGTCTGCAACATATTATTAATTATTATCCATTTCTGCAACAAATGTCAGAGACAGATTATCATATTCCCAATAACTACATTTACACAAACACTCCTTAGTTAAATTTAAGTTAAAACTACAAAACTTTGTAACTCTATTTTTAACCGTAGGTATATTTTGAAAATCTCTTATTCAGTATTTTGACCTGTCAAAACATTTTAAAAAGCATTGTCTCAAAAGAATGCGCTTTTATCCATCATTACAAATGATTACACTACGTTTGCTTCACCAACATGTGACCTCCTTAAGATGACAATGGTTTTAAGTTTAGATTACATCAGCTTTAAGGGTTGGATTATTATTATTTTTTATTGTTTTATACACCTGGTGTAAAAGCGTGACAGCTTCACAGTTGAAGCTACTTTCACAGACCACAGCTTGCTCCCACTTTCATGATGAGCAAATCGGAGGATCAAATCGTCGCTACACCGGCAACAAAATGGCAGCACTTCTTCTGAAAGCATTTCACCAGCCATTTGTAAAGAGTCTGTGAGCAATTTGGGTGACTAACTCAGGACAAACTGTGTTTCGGTGGATTCTATTACATCTCCTAATAGACCGCAAGGACAATTTAGCAAAGATGGAGTCTGTTTTACAGCTGGAGGAACAATGCTGAGGAGAGAAGGCTGAGTTGTTGGCTGAGTCCTATCATTGTTATTACTGTTTCGTAAAAGATTCGGACCTACTTTATTTCCCACAATGCAGAGTGTAATGGACTTGACGGTACGCTTATTTATCCGTTTCATTTATGGTATGCTGTATGGTAAGCTTCAGTGTATTAGTGGTGTTGAGAAATAGGATTTTATTGAAATATAAGATGCTAACGACAGCCTATCTGTGCAGAAGGATTTTAACTTTTGGGTTATGTGTAAATTGTTCAACATTTGGAAGGTAAGAATTCAGAAAGATAAGAAAGTTTTGCAACTTTTAGCAAATTTGCATAATGGAGTACATCTATCCATTGAGGTTTTTGTTCTAGAAGAGGAACTCACTTAATAAAAGGCCTGGTTATGTCTATTGAATTCACATGAACAATTGAAATATGATTCATGTATACCCAAAAATAGGGATAGAACATTTGAAATAAATCACACCAAATTCTACTATTTACTGGGATGACAATGTAATTGATTTTAGAAATGTTACAGTTCAAAATAGTCTTTTAATCCATAAATCTTTCACTACATTCAGTCTATTGTTAGTTGATGATGTTTCAGTTCATATTTATTGTGTCACTAAATACCATCTGATATTTACAGTACTCTCTGCCTGCTGAGTGCTGTCTTTTTGATTTTTCTCTTCTTCTGTACGCTCACATTTTCTTTTTTTATTATTATTGTCTGAGATAAATAATAGGAAAATGAATAAATCTGAACTTCAGACTAAAATGTATCTTATAACATTCTCCTTTTAATGCTGGTTACGTTCAAACTTTCTGCTGTTCTTTCCTAAAGTCCAGATTTCAGTTTAAGAAAAATAGCACAATGAAGTCAGCTGCAATACAGCAAAATGTAATTTGGCTTTGCTTACAACAGCTAGTTAAATAATTAAGTTCACTCCAGGCCTGTGCTTTTCTCAGTCTGTCTAGTCAAGAGCAATGCTAACTCCATGCCAGGAGTACAATCAAACAGCATGCATGTCGAACCAAGCATCCATTAATAAATCTGCATACATTTCTATTGTTAATTCATGTTGCTCCTTCAAGTCTTAAAGTTTAAGTGTTTCAGTTTACACAGGGCCAGCCCAAGGCATAATCAAACTAAGCAGCCGCTTAGGGCCCCAGGCCCACTAAGGGCCCCCCCTTCAGTAGAGCTGATTTTTAATCATTATATCAAAAACACACAATTTCACTATGAAGTGATTTGTTTTTACAATAATATATATTTGATAATGTATGTAGAAATTGTTATTTTGTTGATAAAAAGAAAAAAACAATTGCTCTTGGGGGACCCCTGGTGGCCGCGGTAGGTACCCCACGCTTCGCTGTGCAGAGCATCCAAACGTCCAAAGCTCCGGTCAGAAGTTAAGTTAGCAAAACAACGTCTCAAAAAAGGACCTATCCTTCGCAGAGGGAGAAAAGAAAGAGGAAGAATAGAAAAAAGCCCAGATAAAGGTTTGTTTTAATGTGTCTTGGTAATGTAATGTAATGTAAAAGATTTGTAAAGCAATAGCTTCATAGCGACCTGGTACAGTTCATTTCAACAGCCACACATTCATGTTAGGATCTTTGTGTTTGTGTGAAACTCAGTTTAAACTATAAATGATTTGATTCTCATGGTTGGTTCTGTGTATTTCTGAGGTATTTTGGCTTCAAAACATCGTGTTTGATAACGTTTGACAATAATAATTAAAACTTCTCAATGTTTGACATTGTCTAGCAAAATGTTTTTATGTCAGGCTACATGGCTGCTACATCGATGAGCTGCTCTATGATGTAGTTGGGGATTTGTTATTTTCTGCTGAGCAAAATCATTTTGTGGCTAAAACAAACATTATTTTTACATCAACTTCTAAGTTATATCAAACTTCTGTTAAAATCATTTGAAGGCTCAGAATCAGTCCAGTACCGGTACCGGTCCACATTCTCAGGGGAGAAAGACTCACCTGGTATGAATTAAATTTTTAGCTATTGGAGTTACGCTTAAGAGAAATTTATTTAATCAAAGAATGTCGGCTGCACCGATTGCAGTTTTCTGGCCGATCTATGGTTACCGATCTTTAAAAAGTCTGACCTGCCGATTTTGATTTTGGCTGATATGATTTTTTTTTTTTTGTCTGAAATGTCGCTAAATAGCAAGAAAGTGGTGAGTTGGCAACAGTGAGGTGAATATTGTTAACTGTAAACGTTCAGACCCGACATGGTGGGCCGGTCTGTTGGTCAAACCTCTGACTGCAGAGCAGAAGAGAACAGAGACTGATGTTAACCCTTTGCTGACGAAGATAAGATTAGGGGATAAGATGGGCTTCACATGTAAGTATCGGCCAATCACGATCCCCCAAAATGAAGGAAATCGGCGCCCAGAAATCAACTGGTCAATAAATCAATTGGCCAATAAATGTATCCTATGTTATGTATATAATGTAAACAGCACTGCCAGAGATGCAATAAGTTTATAGCAGATGTGTGAACGATCTAATGATCGGACTGCTGATTGCAGCCAGTCCACATTGTTAGCAGAACTAGAGGGCCCCAAAACCACATTTCGCTTAGGGCCCCATGCAGGCTTGGGCCGGCCCTGAGTTTACAGCAGCTGCTCTTCTAAACAGGATCTCATTTAATGTTTACAGTCTGAGCTGTGCGTGGTTCAGAAGCCTAAGACTAAAACGATCGTCAGTGTCTCTTACCAACACACTAGATGCTCGTTGCAGTCCTGGATAGTCTTAGATGGCACCTTTAACACATTTTGAAGATCACAAAGCTTCTTTTGTATTAGCGAAAACACAAAATAGAGCTTTAATTCTTCTTTTATTTTTACATTATGACCACCTTAAAATAAGACGAACATAAAAAGACTGTTTCATAAATATTGCATACACATTTTGTTTTGTTATGCAGAGGCAAAAGAAGTTTTCTTAGTTTTCCAAAATGAAGCAAAAGAATATCGGCATGTCTTTCTTACATGAACCCAATATTCTGTTTGTGAAATGGATGCATCACCACTCCTCAATGCTTTTTCCTTCATCATTTTCTCTATTATTTATTTAACTTAATACACTATTAAACAACAACTCGTGTATCATCATGCATTTCGACGCAATGTGCATCGACAGCCTAATGTTGGTTTTGTTCCATGCAAACATCATATTGTAAAATCAATCACACTGAAACCAGCTAATGTAGAAGAGTAATTGATCAAAACAATATCATAATTACAATCACTGTGTTTATAGAGGCTCATTACCCTTTCAGGATACAGGAATTTGTTCAATTTAGCGGATGGTGACAGAGCCGCGCTTCGCCTCCCCAGACTGCTAATTTCTCGCCGCCATGCTTGCATCATTTTTCTTGGACCGAGATCTGTTCTTGAATGGAAGGATTTCATTAAGTCATCCAATAATGAGCCTGTTTGTCAAGTACAAATACCACGACTGCCGAGGGCATTCTTTTCAAGGGCACGTTTCCCATGCTGTGTCAACTGCTGCGCTCTCTTTACCCAATCCCCGCCCACCCCACCTTAAAAAGATCATTTACATCAACGGCGGGTTTTCATGTGAACCTAACGGTTATTTGAAGAAAGCATGGCGTGTACTCTTCCCAACATTTGGCTGAAATTTTAGAGGCTTTTTTTTATACTTCCTTTCAGCAGGATAATTCTTTTGCTTTCATAATATACATTTTTAATTGACCGCCCCTCCTTCTCCTCTCAGGCCTGCTTACATGCAGACAGTCAATTCCGTCTGTGATGGGGTTTTACCCTGTCTGATCAATACAGCAATTCCAACAGAGTCTCTGGCACTGTCTGTCAGCGGGTCAACTTGAAGCTGTGATAACGCAACTCTGGTTTTCTCTTTCTGGAAGGGGAAAAAGGATACATGTCAAAGAACTAATTAGTATGCTGGAAGGATAAATTTTGGCAAGGCGACACGTCTGAGACGAGTCCTTGCTCTTGTGACGGAACAAACCTCCTGATGCATGAGGACAGAAAAGATCGTGGTGCCGCGCATTTAGCCAAAGCTTCAAGTAATTTGCCTCTAAGTGTGGCTGCCCCTCTGTCTTAGACTCCACCATTTAATGCACTTTCTGCTCTTGGCAACAGCTCAGCCTCTCTCACCACGTCAAATATGCTTTTTTTATCATCTGCTGCTTTTCGGTACAACGGAAACGGTAGAAAAATGACGCGGAATCATAGCGGTTTCCCCACCGTCGTCCCGGCCACGCCGCCGGGCAGGCGAATGCAAGTTTGACACGTTGCATACAGCATGCGCAACACATCCGCATCATGGGCCGGCGTAATATATTACGGCTGGAAAACACAGGGGGGGGGGGGGGGGAGAGAGGGGGAGGTGAGGGGCTGTGCATGAAGCTGTAGTTGGAAGCAGAGAACGTCCTGAATTATTTAATAACAAAAAAGGTCTGGGTGGGCTCTGAGG
>CAEFZY010048654.1:0-79598 GCA_903066815.1 Brachyrhaphis roseni
GAATACATGAACATTCTCAAAGCCCAATCTTTCACTTTTAGCTCTGGCCGTATGTACAGGTTTGTTCTGCTGGAACAAGTTTTTCAAGCCTCTCTACATGCTTCTCTTCCAGGATTGCCCTGTAGTCAATTCTAACCATTTGCGACTGGCTTCAGCAAATCCAGGAACAAGTCTCCACAAGGCAGTTTTGAGTTATAATCAGATAACTCAAAACTGTGTGGATCCTAAGCTTTCTAATAATGTCAAACACATGGAAATCAAAGAAAGAAATGAAGAAGCTACGGGCATGTGAATGTTGGCCTTCTGGAATCCAGATTTCTGAGAAAACAGGCGTCAGTTTCTAAATTCTCCCCAAATTTGTTGGGCAGCCTACAGGTCTTAAAAACTCTTCTCATAAGCCAGATTTTGTTTAGCTTATCTAATTGGAAATATACATTCTTAGAAGTTTTCAGCTTTTATCATCCCCACTTCTCTCTCCAATTACTTCCTGTCTGATTGCTGTCAATGAAGGGCAATAGCACCACAAGAAAAAACATTAAAAAAAATTCCCATTGCATAATTCTGCCACCACCTTGGTGTGCTCATAGTACCTAAAGCTTGCATTTGGTCGCAAACATTGTTTAATCAAATCAAACACAGGTGGATTTGCTAATTAGGTCAATTTTGTAGTATCAGTATAAAGAAAAATGCAAGTCACACGTTTCAGATTTCTATCTGTGAACAATTTTAATAAATTGTTCCAATACTTTGTGCTGGTCTATCTGATAAAATACTATAAAAATACAGCGAATTATGTGGTTGCATGTTGAAATATGTGTAATAGTTCAAAGGAGTGTGAGCCTATTCAGTGCCATGTACACTGCTTAGAAAGAGGCACCACTAATTTATGAAAAGCAAAAAAAAAAAAATGATGTATTGAAAAATGTCATGACGAGAAAAAAAAAATCTAAGAAATGCAATATTTATTAGTAATTAAGCAATTCAATATTGTCTAAAAACTGATTCTGGGGTGTAAAAAAGCTAAATATCAGTAAAGTCCCATTGATTCGTCTATTTACCCTTTGGAGAACTGTATCCTCTTTAAGCTGTCATTAGTGCCAACCTGCTCAGCTGAAGCAATTTAAGTGGAGCTGAATAATACAGACGTCTTACGTAAGACCCACTTCACTTGTGATCAATTATGAAAGCTTTGTGCGAGTGTAGCAGCAGCTGCAGGGGGAAGAAAGGGTTTCAGTGTCTTGGTTTGACAGGCTGGAGAGGAAATGAGGCAAAAAAAAAAAAAAAAGATGCGCTTCTTTGAAGGCTGTTGATACTGATCCTGTGTGACTGTAAATAGCCAGAATCTGTGCTTGCTGTCAGGCTATTTAGCACTCAGTGGTTCTCAAAGGAGTTCCACAAAGGAGACAAAAACAGATGAAAGAACCCAAAGGTAAGAAGAAAAAAAAGGCCTGGTGTGTGTTTTAGTTTGTGCTGGGTTGAACTGTAATATCTGCATGTAACTTAATAACCTGCGAATATTCTCCAAGTTCATTAAGCGAAGCGTCTCTTACCGAAGGTGGTGCCCGCTTCAGGCCGCGACACCGACGACACGATGACGAAACCGAAGCCTTCGTTCTCGCCCCGTCGGATCTCCACGTCGTAGGGCTGCACGGCGGAGGTGGCGACGGGGGCCGAGTTTGTGGTGCCGTTTGGGGGCTGAGAGGACGTGGTTGCTGCTGCAGCGGCGACCACAGTGTTCCCACCGATCCCGGCGCCGCCTCCTCCTCCTCCTCCGCTACCGATGCCAGAGGTGGAGCCGCTGCCGGAGCTGACGGTGTTGAGGGAGTTCTGGCTGCCCTGCGGCGTGCGCTTGCCTATATCCTCCGTCAGGCTGGGTGCCTGGGTGCTGCTGTGGTGTGAGGACGCTGGCGACGGAGGGACATCTCCCTCTGATTTAACTGCATGAGACAGAAGCGTAGGGTGAGGAAGGGGTTAAAGAGGGAAGCAGCAGGAGAGAGATTTTATAAAAGGAAATGAAGAAGAAACAGGAAGGCGAATAAGAGACAGAGGGCTGAGCCAGCCTCAAAACATCAAGAGGAACATCAAAAGCAGCTTTTAAAGAGAATTGGGAGGCATTGAAATGACGACGCACAGCACAATGAGACGAGTAAATCTTACATCATCAATTAAGTCGAGGTGGATCGTAATTAGCTACATTTACTCAGAGTCACTTGAGTAACTTTAAAAAAACAATAAAAATAAAGTGAGTAGCACACCATTTTTCCACTTTTACTTCAGTAATAAGATTATGAAGTATTTCCACTCTTACTTGAGTAAAGCTTCTGGATACTCTACCTACTGTGAGTAACTTTAAGAAAGAACAAATATGTTTTAGCCCAAATATACACCAGGTAGAAACACAAACCTATAGTTTATGTTGAAGTGAGACTTCTTGCTCTCGCACAAAAAATTTTTTTAAGTTTTTTTTTTTTTTATTTGCTGAGCCTTTTATGCCATTTGGAGGTCAAGTGAATACAGTAAACGCCTTATATTGTCACTGGAAGTACTTTATCTTTCATTGTTTCTGTGCATTTTTTTGTATTTTAGTCTTTAAAATACGAGACATTGCACATAACATAAAAATTTTCTCCATCCGCAGAAAGTCACCACTCAAGTATGAAATACCTTTTTTTACTCTTGCTTGAATAATTTCTTGAATGAGTACGTTTTACTTTCACTTAGAATATTTCAAAGTAGTGCAACTCGTACTTGAGTACCATATTTGTGTACTCTACCCATCTCCTCTAGTAAGTCTAATAAAAGTACTCTCTTTCTTCTCACTGCTGGCTTACATCAGAGGACGTCCTCCTTCAGTACTCTGCCCTCTACTCTGCTGCGAACAAAAGCTAAACCAAGGAAGTGGCCTGCCTGCACAATCGCCACATTTCATTTCATTCCACATTTCATTTCCTGTACGGCGGCTCAGGGAAGGCGCCTCAGACCGTCGCCCTCCGAGGCGGACAGGGAACAAGCAATGGACTAATGTCTGGGCTGGCGTCATCGGGCCAAAGGTTGAGCATCCTCTCTATCAAGTTTACGGGCCGTTTCTTTATGGGCCTGCTGAGGAGCGGGACGGAGATGAACATCGCCACATCAGAGATGGGGCGAAATGTTTATTCGAAGCAGAGGCCGATTGCTTCCAGCTCCACAGAATAAAGAGGAGGAAGGAAAAAGATCGTGCACATACAGTAGTAATGGAGGCCCCAGTCTCCATGTGGAGCTGTGATAAATATAGATACAAATAGTGCTATAAGTAATGGCTCATGTAGTGCAAAGTAAAGAGTACATCTTAGCTCCTGAACAGCATCAAAGCTTGATACACAAGCTTCTATTGAAAAGAAATGCTTAAAAGTTATGGCAGTCAAGTTTTAAAGACATTTGGGGATTGGAAAGTAAGAAGTCATCGGCATTAAAGTAAACTTTATGCTTAATGGAACGTCTCCTTGCGCATACCCTTAATGTGCTGACAGCATCAGGAGGATATTGTCAATATTTTAATAACTAGATAAAAACAACAACAAATTAGTTGGCTGTTGTGTCTTGAATTTTGATTAATAGTATCCACTCAACTAGGAGAGAAATGCCAATAAGGTGCTTCCCCTAATCAATACTTTAAACATTGTTAAAAATTAATTTCACCTTGACAACAGAAAGTCATTTTATTTCACTAGTATTTAATATATATAAAAAACTGCAGGTATAAAGTTTCAGCACAGCTAAAATAAACAATTTTTTAAAATGTTTTTAATAACGAAGCCCTAGAAGTCATTAAGATTGAAATGAAAATAAAGTAAAACAGGCGTCTTTTCAGTCAGAAGTGCAGCTCCAAAGGGCAAAAAATCAGTTCCAATTAAACCCCTTGTATTAAATATGATCATGGAGACTGCAACATTTCCATGTAGCATAAATATGCATTGTGCTCATTAACCATAAGTATTATTTATGAGTTTGTCTGGTTTATAGTTCATTAATTAAGCTGTTAACATCGTCTTTGTAGATAAATGTGCTTGAAGCAGGCAGAGTTCAAGTTGATGGGATAAGCTCCCCTGTTGTACGCAGCGCACACAATACACACACAGAAAGCACAGAAAAGAAAAATGGCTGCAAATTTTGTGCAAACCAAATATAGAGATCAATTTATTACTAATTGATCTCTATAGCTTGTGAGATCAATTAGTATAGCTTGTGATCATTTTGAGGCAACCTTATGTACAAATACTTAATCATGGAATATAATATGAGCATAATTGAATCTTTCCGACAAACTGTTGGTTATCAAAACGTGCGTAAAAAACATTTTAAAAAACATTGAAAATGTTTTGTTTTACAGATTGATCTTCAGATATAATTATTGACAAAAAAGATTCTGAAAGATTCTAACCTATAGGCAATAGAGATTTTAAAGTCAAAAATTGAGAAGGAACGTAAATGTGTAAGAGATGCACACAGTCTTGGGACCTTTTGCTTCTTGATAGGATAGTTAATTTATAAATGATCAGTTTTGACAACATAAAATGTTGGGGTTTTGAAATAAAAAGCACAAGCTTCATGATCAATGTGGGCTTTCTGAACACCCTGGATGTGCTCACAGCACATTCACCCCATACAATAACCATAGTAATATGCTCAGGGTTTGATAGCTAGGTCATATTAGCCTAAGGTTTTTTTTTATCTTAATTTCAAAACCTTAAAATTTGTCCTGGTGACCAACACAATGACAATGATTAAAAAAGAACTCATTAGAATAAAAAAAATATTTTATGTTCAGTGTGACCATAGGTGGGATTTTTAACTTGATTGAATAACAGTGGGGACAATTCAGCAACAAAATATGGAAAACCAACAGGAATGGATATATAAAATTAATCTAGGTTGCTTTACTGGAAACTACTCTTTCAAGTAAAGCAAACACACTGTTCCATTCCACATGACCAAAAGCTTTCTCTGAATCTTAAACACTGTTTTCCACCAGGTTTACTGAAAGCAAGTACAAAATATTGAAAAAAGCGCTGAATATCAATAAAAGACGGCTTTTTATAAACCCTTGCTGATGTTCAGACATAACTGGAGGCAAAACCTTTTTCAGTGGGCGAGAAAGAGTTAAAAGTCAACTTTCAGAGGTGAAACAGAACTAGAGGGTCAAAATGTGAGTTTGAAAAACATTCGAATGGAGAATTTTATGGAAAGTAGACTGTAGTACTTGGCCTCCTCGTCTCTCCTCACCTGCGTAGTTGGTTTTACGTCGCACAGTGAGATTAACGTGGCCCTGCTTGGCAGCCTGCTGCATCAGCTGCACCACCAATTGATGCGACTTGCCCACCACCGCTGTGCCGTCCACGCATATCAGTTCATCTCCGGATCGGAGGCGCCCGTCCTCGTCCGCAGCGCCGTACTTCACTATGTGGCCGATGTAGATCTGGAAGACAGGCGAACGCAAATAAACAGACTCCAACCAGGAAACAAAGGAAGTAACCAACACATTCGTCCTGTGCTCTTTACATGTTATGCTAGCTATTGTGTTTTTGCTCTTCGACTTACAAAAGTGTGCAGTAATTCAACCCAGGACTAACGATAAACTAGGTTTTTCTTTAGGGGAGAAGGAAGAACAACACAACAGTGTGGGGCAGTGAACCAGAGCAAACAACAACTTGCCTACAAAGAAGTGAAGGAAAAAAAAAAAAAGACAATTGAAATGATCGTATCGGAGAGAAACTGTTTCGTTAAAAATCAATGATGTAAATTTGTCTAGAGTCCAACATAAAAAAAAAAAAAAAAAAAGGAATCGTGCAGCTTCTCACTCAGATGCTGGGGATAAAACTTGTTTTTTTTGTTCATGTTACTGAAACACCTGAGCTGGATTTCTCACAAATATACAGTAAAATTGCGTTAACAGGGAAAGGAATGCAAGTAGGTTCAATTCATGAGAGATTCAGGAACTTTTTGAGACACTCACAGGTTCTCCTGGCTCGTTGCCTCCGAGGATCCTGAAGCCGAAGCCCGTGTCCTTTCTCCACAGGAAAATGTCCTGCTCCTGGAAGTCTGGAACTGTGAAATCAATGAAAAACCATCAGTCATCTCGGGGATTTTTTTTTTTTTTTTTCATAGTTCCTTCACCCGTGCAAAACCCCCCATCCATGATGAGTTTGAGGGAGGACATTAAGCTTGAATCAGTCAAATGTTCTTGTAGTCAACATTGGGATCATAGTAAGGCCTGCTGTTCTTCAGCAACAACTATGTTTTTGTGTCAGGATGTTGATGGTTCTCTTAGTATTTGTAGGCTTTGATATGAAAGTGTCATATGGTGCAAACACAGGAGGAGTAAACAACTGGTGCATCAACGGTGAGAGCAATTATTTTTGGTCCAAAGCAAAAGTAAAAAACTTTTTTTTTTTGGTGACATAATTAGAAACTATATGACTGGGACTCTTGTTTGATGTCTGAAATAGTAAACTTTTTATTTTTAACTAGTTAAAAAAATTCTTATACTCATATCAGTTGGAGAACAATGTTTCTTCATGAATAATGTGCTATATTTGCATTTCCATTGTCCTCTAGTAAACATGGGATAAATAAAGGTTGGGATTTTTTTTTTTTTTAGATGTGAATCTGTTCACTTTCTTTATTGAAGTCCAAATATAAACTTAAAAGGCTGACACTGCTTTGAAAAAAAGAAAAAGAAAAAAGAAATCATTCCTCTCTAAATTCTTCACAGTACAGACAAACCACAGCTCCCTTTTCCACAAGCACAGCCTTCAATGTGTGCAATAGGATTTTATGTGATAGGTAGAGAAGCATCATCGTGAAGTGGAAAGTTAATGGTTTTGTGAATAAAAATCTGAAAAATATGGTGTGCATGTATATTCAGTGCCCCCCCAATCAATATTTGTGGAAGAACATTTTGCAGAAAGTGCAGCTGCTCTACTTTCTCCTGCAGAAGTGTCCAAACCTTTTGACATGGGGGTCAGGATGACAAATTGAAAATAGTTAAAGGGAGAGGATAACATTTTTATTTTGGTTTCTTTTTATTTTAACTGGATGTCTGCAGCCCGATTTACTATTAAAATAAATTAAATCCCAATAATAATAATAATAATAATAATAATAATAAACTTGGTTGGTTTAACATGACTACTCTGTCTTGCAGCTTACATTTTTCGTTTTAAGAACACTTTTATCCATCTACGTCTTTTGAACGGCCTCACGTTACTGAAAATTGCATTTGTTTTTTAATGTGCATCTCAATCAATCGCCCTGAACATGCAAGTCAAAGTCATGTCACTTTTGAATTGAGCTGAAGGCTGCACGAAACCATTTCAAGGGCCGCACTTTGGTCATTTGTGCTCTACCTCTCATGGTTTAAACAATGCTGAGCCCTTCACTTGTATTTATGACACTTAAGCACATCATAGCAAAAGGAGGATGTGGTCAGGGGGAAGGGAGTGAAAAACAATTGATTCTCGCTCTTTTCTAATTTTGTCTTTTCAATATCTGTCACTTCCTCTCCAATAAACAGTTTTGCTGCCTTGTTTTACACTACCTTGTCTAACAAGTACATTGAATATTAAGGCTGTAATATGAAGAAATGCAAAAAACCTTTTCAAGGGGTAGGAATATTTTTGCAAGACACTGCAAATAGTAATGCATGAACCTGAGCTAGTATTTGTACAGTCGCAGCTGTGCATCTCTCAACAAAACCCCAGGGAGATTTCAATTTTGCTTCAGCGCAGGCCGCTGCTGCCAAAACCGGGAAAGCCGCAAAGAGATGGCAGTGTGGTGCGAAGCGCAAGAAGCCTGTTTCCAATCTGTTCTTTCAGTCAACATTTCAAATCCATGCAGAGTGAAGCTCTTCCTTCCAGTCTACTCCGATGTTTTTTTCTGTAGAGTAACGGAGCGAGTCAAAGGCTAACTGTTGCAATCTGCCCGTGGCGATTAATAGATCCATAAGCGATCCCTGTGGTGAGGCAACTGGGCATAAGAGAGTGTTTCAAAAATAGACACGCAGAGCCAAAGCAACAGTACGCTTGGTTCAAACATTAAGAAAATTAATCTGGGAACATGTTAAAACCCAGAGATAATCAAAACAGAGCCCAATAAAACATGAAGCCTCCAACCTTTTCTGGCCCAGCTAATTTGAAGCAGGTCAACGATGTGCGAGTCAGTTTTTTGGGAGGATTATTTGTGCAAATGGAAATCATTCAGCACCTGATGCGTGGAAAGACCTTGATCTCAGCAGAGCGTGTCATTACACTGAAAGCGAAAGTGGAGAAATTTCTTTGCCCGGGCCCTGCGGAGCCAACACTGAAGGATTTCTGAAACGAAAGCGCACAGGAGGAGGAGGGAGAGGATTCACGCCTACTTATACGGGTCACTTGTCCTCTCTAATTCCAGGTGTTACTCCTGGCCTTTCCGTGTGTCACAATCCCATTTCATCTTCTTGTCTGTTCTCCCTCGGATTCACTTACAACTAAACGGAAACCTTTCCTTTCTGATTCTGAAATCATTTTTCTTTATTTTCTCTGTTTATTATGAGCTAACCAAGTCAGGGAGTTTGAAAAAAAAAAAAAAAAAAAACCTGCGAAGAATTTATCAAATTAGAATCGCCTTGTAGAAATATTTTCTATCTCAGCTCTTGAATTTTTTTTTTTCTCCCTCAGTCTCACTTTTCTCCTTTCCTTTTTGCACAAGCCAATGTTCTCAGCCCTCTAAATAATGAAACATCCCTGACAGGAGATGTTTGGCCATCTGGTGAGATGCTATCACTTATGAGCTCTCACACTCTTGTGTTTTTCCTCAGTCTCTCTCTTTTTCTACTTCAAAATTTGACAGTTGATCTGAGCGTTATTCTTATTAATTGGAGGCATCTACTAGCACGGTAACTGGAAACAAAGACGGGTTGGGCAATCCACTGACAACCACTCCACCATTGCCGCTAATTACGTACTACGTGGCTCTTATGGGCAGGGTAGTATGTCAGTGGTGTTAATGCTGAGAAATGAACAAAAGCGGCATCATTAGTCCATACTGAGAAAAGAACCAAAAACATGTACAAAACCTTTGCTTTTTAGGAGACTGTCTGCACTCGCCTGGTAACATTGGTGCTAACCAGACATCTGTTAATGACCAAATTAGCTGAACTGCGAATAATGACACAAGTGCAGCCGCATCACAGTAGCAAGACAACATTTACACATGTTGTAGACAGCCAAATGTAAGACAAATTTTTGAATCAATCAGAAGTTTCAAAGACTAAATCAAATGTCCTCTGTCTTTCACAAACCCTGCGCCTCAAAAAGGCAACCTCAAACTCATGACGAAGGGTGGCACAGGAGCAGAAGCATTACTTCACGCCAAATATTATAGCTAACTTAGCTTAGCACAGAGAAAGCGAGGGGAAATAATTGTGAACTATCAAACATAAACAAAATACTACATAATTTTAAGGGGAAACTTGATATTTTTTTTTGTTTAAAGTAACCAAAACTCAAATATTAATTTGGATAAAAGCCAAAGTAACTGCGTAACCTCGCTTTCAGTGTTAGCTAAGTTAGGCTGATTGACAGCTTTGTGTTCAGTTTCCATCACCTGAAAACAAGCAGGAGCATACTTACTGCTGCGTTTCATTTGCCTCTGAAGTCTAAACCTGAATATTGGATTTATGTCACAACAAAGCTGTGAGTCAGAAAGCCAGTGGGATTTGCTAATTATTGAGGTACTAACTGGGGTTGACTCTTTTCCAAATGATCCCTTTGGAGTTTCTGTAATTTCTTTTGTGATTTTTGGGGACTTCAAAATAATATTGCCTGACACAGGACTTTCTATACCAAACATGCATCAATTTGTACCAAGATCTTGTATCAAGATCTTCCATGCCAGCCATTGGCAATTAAGATTTCAAGTATTTTGCTATAGGAAATGTGGCTATGACTCCAATAGAAAAAATATATTTATTTTCTTTTCTATTATATTTCATTAGAGTCAACTGGATCAAACAGGAATCAAAAGAGTAACAGTCATGTATGAAAATATGGTGCAATTTAATTTAATTTAATCTGTGTGAATTCAAAGTAAGGAAGAAACAACTGGGAATGTGCGAGTACATAATGGGGATACAAGTGTGGGGGCTTTGGTGTCTGTGCTTCCCACTAATAGAAGCTGTTAATATGTATATTTTCTTCAGATACCTAAGGAACAAGTTCACAAACAGAGGTATTGCACTGTGTGTTCTGTTCATTTAATAAGATAAAGGCAACCAGAAGAGTAAATAAATAGAGAAATTCTGGATCTTTAAATGGTTTTTACTTTTAAAACTCAGACTCTTTGGAGACATTATGCTTCTTGTGCTTGCATTTCTAACTAAAAGCTCGGAAAAACAGACTTCAGAGTACAAATGGAGCACAGCATTAGGTTGCACATAGTGCTACTTCCAGTAAAGAGGCTAGAACAAGCTACTTACATACAGGCTTTGCTTCCCAAACCTTTCAACTCCCATTGCAGATACACCAGGGGTGCACGCCCCATGCAGCCCTCATCCAACCGCCACCAAAAATTCATATACTTACGCCTACTTTCATACATGCTCCTGGACTGGGCCCAGATCTTAAAGGGGTCGGGTTTTCTGTGGGTGGTCCCGTCTCCTTGGGAGTCCTGGGAAGGCAGGCCAGGCAAGGGCTGTGAGGGGGCCGGAGGAGTGCTGCTCTCGCTGAGGGGGGCTGCCAGAGACGAGTGCACGGGCGAGTCCGTGTGAGTGCTCCGGTGGCTGGAAACACTATGCTGGGAACTGCTCTGACTGTCCTTCCTTGACAATTGCTGTAGGGGAAGTAGATCGATATCATTTGACTCTTTAAAATAGGCTTTAATGGAGCATGGAAGATTAAACTCAGAGTTGACATATAAGGGTTATTGCATTTCTCTGCCGCAGATAAGAGAGCCATCAGAGCTGCGGCTGGTGAGAGGAGATGATGAAGACACAAATACAAAAGAGTTTCATATTAGAGCAGCAAAAAGACCAACAATTGCTTCTCCTCGGGGTAAAAGGAAGCACGCTCTGTGTTTCTACCTTAATCAACTAACAGAATAATCAAGCTGCTTTATTCAGAGAAATTCCGTTATCTTGCATGAGTACTGAGGAAAAAAAAAATCTCTGTGGTTTCTCATGATTAAGTCATTCGGCTGAGATAAAAACACCATGGATCAGTTTAGAAGGGCCACATTGCCTATTCCTTTTGTCTAGCAGAGGGGGGAGTTTTAACAAAGAGCTGCATTCCCTGCTGCATATGGAGAAAAGAAATCACAGTGAATAAAGCACTTTTGGGTTTGAAACAAAGACTTTTTACTGGTGAAGTCATAAATTGCACCCGGCCTCGCAATTACATGGGTGCTTAAACACTTGCCCAAGGATTTGAGGTGTCGGAATAAAGCACATACACTTCTGAGCTCAAGTGCAAGCTGACAGCCTTTACAGAGTATGTATTTTTTTTACAGTCTCATCTTTATCCTTAGCGTGCAGAATTCACCCTGCTGTGAGGATTTCAAACAGAAAGCAGCAAAATGAAAGAGTTACAGTCGGGGCACGAGGGAAAGAGGCAGCAAAAATGACAGCAGTTAAGACTCCTCACGTCACGTGACTGCATATTACTTTGGATACGGTGGACAAAAATACAGCGAGGAGAGGGCGGGGGCGAAGGGGCTCGTCAGTTCTCAATTATCAAAGTGTTTGGCCTTCAAAGTGCAGCCATGTCTTCAATAAATTCTGACTCATTACTCACTGAATCTGCCTCCCACACCTCTGCAATTCATGTTTATATTCATCATGCTAGTTAAACATAAAAGAAGCTTGATGCTCTTGAAAATACTAAGTGGGAGCTGCAACTTGCACTTTGTGATCGGAGCGGAAGCTCGACGGGTTCAATGATAAACTTGAAATTCAATAGAGTCAGTTAATAAGAATGCCATTGTCTGGGGTTGCCAACAAACTTTAAGATCTGATGCGTTCATGAGTTCACAAAATTACCTTCTCTTCACTTTTATCTTTCCAAATAAATGGAACCTGCTTTAGCCAGCGAGGAACCAGTATTTGATGCATCTGAAGTCCAAACTTGCCTGCCTTTACAAATGAAAACAAATCTCTTGCCCTTGGTGGATCTGTTAACTTTGACCTTCCACAGCCACAGAGTTCTCCCTTAATGTACTGAGACCGCTCTAATGCATTGGTTTGTCCAGCAACTTTTAAAAGAGAAACAAAATCAGAAAGACAAAAGACAGAAAACAAATCTCGGTTTCTGCCTAAGAAACAGAGATTGGCTCTGTCAAATACTGGATCCTGTACCGTAGGAATTGGCCAGGTATCCAGGAATGTCGACATCGCCGTGCTCCCCCTCCTCCACCTCTTACTACTGCTGGTCAGCCGGCTGACAGAAGGCTCTTGTACTTTTCCATTGCTTAATAAAACCTGTTTGGCTGTTAGGAAATATGGAAGTTCCTTTTTGTTTTGTTTTTCCTTAAAATGTTACATTTAAGGCTTTTTAAGACCTTTTAAAGTAAGTTTGAAGACCAACATAATTCAAAAAATTAGTTTGCTTATCTTAACCGCCCTGTGGTCTAAGCGCGACACTCAGGAGGAGCACGGAAAATGTCACGGTTGGACAGTGGGAACTTGGGGGCATTGTCCCGTCAGACTGTTCCGGGAACCACACACACACAAAGAAAACCCTTGTAAAGCGCACGTGGGGTCAGTGCAACCTCATTGGCAAAAACTTGAGGGGTCTACATGACCCCGTCTTTAAGACTGCAGGAGGGTTAAAACCTGGAGTCATTGGGACGCCACAAGCTTTTTACACTATGTGCGGTCTGGCGGGTTTGCATTGACCAGCATTGCGCTTTCACAAGGGGTTTTATTGTATAGTTTCGGGAACTGATGGTCTAACAGGACAACCTCTATCACTTCCCTGCTGTTTGATTGTGACACTTTCCACACTCCTCCTGAGCACTGTGCTAAGACCTTGGGAGGGTTAAGAAATTACTTAACAGTTGAACCCAATAAATGATGTTAGCTGTATCTTTGCAAAAGCTACAAATTCCAGGTTCAGGAACTTATTTTCTCTTATTCATGAAGGCTGAATGTATGGCGATAAATGTCGCCAGCATGGATGTTTTCTTCCCAAAATCATCAGCATTGCAATTTAATCACAATGAAACAACATTCACATTTTCCAACCTGAACTACAACCAATAAAGGAATGTAGCGAGCATTTTTCTCAAAAAAAGTATGTAGTTTAAAAGGGGGCTGATCCCTTAATATCTTCACTGTCTTTGCAGCTTTAGTCATTTCATACCCAACTTTATAGGGGAGAAAATAGTGCTATCTAATGCGGATTTTTTCATGTCAACCACATATTACCATACAGTAACCAGGGGGCAGTATGGTACCCACTTTGACCAATAATCTCACTTATTTCATAAATGTTAACAGATCCAAAATGGGCTCAAAGATTAAATAAATGCAAACAGTGTGTAATGAAAAATATTTAGATGGTTGAATTAAGCAACATACTAAATTCAGGGTACACAATTTAGTATTGTGTACCCTGGGGTACACAATACTAAGAATTGTTTAAGAGGTAAATTAATCCAGATCCTAATTGAAGGTGCAAACAACAGATGAACATTAGCCGTTTTGTTTTCATGTAATTCTAATCAAAAATGCATTTTCTCAATCCATTTTAGACATGGCATTAGATATTTGAAGAAAGTACTAATTTTGTTAAAGAGGAAGAGGTCTCAAACACAAAATTGCTGCGTTAGAAGGTAAATTAAAATGAACGAGCTTTTTTTTTTAACTGAAAAGGCCTGTCTGTAAACCAGCTGACTTCAGGTTCTACCTGAGCAGACAGCTTGACTAACCAGCTAATGTCTTCTTTCTACTTGTATAACTATGAAAACCAAAATGACAAAAAGGTATATTCTGTAAACTAAGCAGAAGAAAACTTCAGCTACATTTAATGATTTCTTTTGTTCTACATGTTCTCCTAAGAGTATGTGTTACATTTAAAAATGACATTAATGTAGCATGCAAACTATTTTCTTCAACCAGACAACCACCACCATGATGTACCCAGCACCAACACCTCTTCCCCAAAAAACTTTCATCCCCTTCTAAATGACATCACATACCATCCTAGCGTAATCTCTGTACGGAGGAGACAGGTCATAATAATCCTGCAAAACAAACAAAAATAAATAAATAAACATGCATTCAGTCAGACAAGGTTGCTGGGGTCTCTCAGTCCTGATCACACATTCTGCTCTCGCGCTACAAACTTAGCACCCAGCATGATGCCATAATCAGCATGGTAGCAACCCAGCTCAGGCGGCGCATCAAAGCCCCTGGTCCCAACCTCCGCTGGAAGAGGAGGAGGAGGGAGGGTGCTCATGTAAAGCCACTGGGATCCACCCCCGCAAAAACATAGCACCCCCATGTCTACAAGCAGAGCAACATCATCAGCACAAGTTCAAGCACACAGGATGGGGGGTGTGGGAGGCTGGGATCAGGTAGCTGCACATTGAGGACAGAGGTAGATGGTGGAAAATTTGTGGGAATGCCATCACTTACCAATTTGGGGCTCTTCTTCGCAGGTGCCACTCCTGTGAAGCCGGATAGAGAAGAGAAAAAGACAAAGGGAGATGGTTACCAATGGAGTTTGTAGTCCATGTTCAAGCAAAAAGTAAAAGAAGGGGGAGGGAGAAAAAAAAAAGAATAATTTCACAACGCAGACTCCCAAACAATGTCAAAGCAGTGCACATCTAGCCCTCGACCCCCTTTATCTCAGCTCATCTCTTTCCCTGCTGGGTGCCTTTGCTTGCCCATCCGCGGCTGGCGTTCGAGGAGGGTAGGGAGGCGGATGACGGGAGGGGGGTCTAGGCAGCGCGATCTATCTGCATCACCGCCGCGTCCAGCATTTGGCTTGACTGGTGCAGCGAAACAGCGGGGCCGGCCCCAAGGGCTTATCCAGCCCGGCGCTCGCTAGACCCCGACTACGCGCACAAGAAAGAGAGAGAGAGAGAGAGAGAAAGAGTATGTGTGCGTGTTCGAGGGAAAAAAAAGTGTGAGCTAAGAGCGGAGGAAAGAACGTTGGGTGAGCAATTAAGCCGAGGAATAAAGAGAGAGGAGTAAAAGAAGAGAAAAGCGAGCTTTGTTCGGGAGTTCCTGGCCGTAGGCATTACCCATGGAGAAGGAGTCCAAGATACTGAACATTAAATTATAGGCAACCGTCAGTTCCCCTCTTACTGAGACCATCTTCCTGTGTCCGCTGAGCGCCGCGCTCCGCTGTCGAAGGCTCCAGCATCTATAGGCAGTTGGCGCGTCCTCCAGGTCTCTCCCTTTCCCTGCTGGCTTTTCTTTTTTTTTTTTTTTTCCCTCCCCACCCGTCCTCCCTCTCTCTCACCTCGCCGTTCACTGTCCTCCCTCCAGTTTTCTCCCTCAGCATCATCGCCCTCTCTCTCCCTCCCTCTCCCTCTCTGCGCTCCATCTCAGCCTGCCTCCTTCCCTCCCTCGCGCGCTGCTAAAAATCTATTCAGCTGCGAGCGCACGCGCGCACGCAAGCACAGCAGCATCAGATGGCTGCATGCAGCAGTCCCGACACAAATCAAAGTGTGCTTGAGGTATGACAGACGTGTTTCTGCGTGAGCGAGCAGTAAACAGAAAGGAATCACAGCAGAAATATCATTATCACAGACAGGCGAGCTCGGAAAATAAGACCGACACGTTGCTGGAATGCGAGCGCGGGCCCGCATCCATGGAGGGAAATATGTTGCTGAAATACGACTGACCTCTCCACCTCCGCTGATTCCTCTCTACTTCATTCATACACAGCGCATGGGACGAAGACTATTCTTTCTTTCTTTTCTTTTTTTTTTTTTTTAAACTGAACAATAGGTGGACACCTGTAACAAACAAGCAGCCACGCGCAACGTTTGAAAACGAGCACGAGTCGAGGCGATTTCTTCCGAGGAAATGGGGCCACTATTGTGGGAACCCTTCAGGGAAATCTGAGGGGATACAATCTTGCTCAGACATGGATCTGACATCTGGGTTCGTTCACAGCTGACACCTCCGACTGCGTTACGTCTGGAGCAGTTTTCTTCCCTGCCCTCCCGTGCTTCAATTTTCCCCTCCATTTTCTCCCACCCGCTCTCCCTCACTGTTCGGGGTAATTTATTCGGGATTTGAGACAATTTAACACAAATCATGATCATGCTGTCAATCCAAAAATGGCTTGTTGCTCTGGGGAAAGGATGCCGTCAGTCAACATTAGAGATGCACATATTTGACTTTTCCTATAGTTTTCTTTAGAATTTGATGTGATTATTAGTGTTGATGCAATAAATACAATAAATAATTATCACATTTTTTTGTGCACTGATCTGAGCCAATTGGGGGGATAATTACCCATACATGTAATTCTGATCTCTGGCAGATTTATTGGTCATCTGTTGTAATAATAAGCAGAGATCAGGCTTTTCCTGGACAATATCATATTTTCATTTACAATTTCCAATTATGTTTTCATAAGAATGCAAATGAAAGAGACCAAGTGTAGATCTAGGGTTCTTTGATGCAGATATCAGGTTTGTTTAAAAACGAAAGATTTCTGAAGAACTGGTGCATGTCGTATAGTTAGTCATTTTGTCTGCATACAAGTAAAATAGTATTTTTTTATTGCAAATACCGGCTGATGTAGTCATTGAGGTCTGTCTTGAATATTTTTACCAAATAAATGTAACAAAATATAAAAATGTGCAGCAGGTTTCACAGATAATTCCTTGTAAGCCCCATCATTTATCTAATCTTGACTAAATCTTTAAAAAGCACATCAAAACTTGACACTTTTGGTTTATGTGTTTATAATTAAAAGACTGTGATACTTCTTAGTTTTGAGACGGGAATGAATGAACAAGAAAACAGAATGTTCTGAAAGCCCATAAAGAACAAATCAGAACTGATTACGTAAAAACTGGTCAAGCCCCGACTCCGGTTAATCAGTGCATCTCTGGTCAGCATGTTACGATGGAATTTGATTGTGCCTCATCAATCAATTGCAGACAATGTGATGCTGCCCGATTCAGAGAAAATAGCTAGTTGTAACGTGTAACAGAGATGTTAAAATTCTGAACATAATTAACAATTCCAACTAGTTATGGGCTTTTCAAATCAAGTGAAAGACAAAAACCATCATCTAAGCCCTTTTCCCAGCCTTAACATTTGGTCTTAAAATTGAAAGATGGATTCATAAATCACGGCAGAAATAACTAAAGGTGAATGGTACAAAGGTCAGCATTACATTTGCAGGCAGAGGCGGATCTGCTGGCTTTTGTGTGTCTGTAGGCGTAGCAGCAGAATGCGTTTGAAGCCCTCATATCAAAGGCATGGTGGATGTTTGGGCCGACCTCCGTACCCAATTACACACAAGAGGAAGGAAAGAGCGGTTTTAGACAGGTGGGCGAACTGGACAGCGCTTTGGCTGCCTGTGAGATGGTGCTTAGCTAAATCCTTTAGGGTAAAAAAAATAAATGAACTGGAGCTGCCAAGAGGCTTATTTTCATCTTTAGACTTCAACAGTGTCAAAGCTGTTACTAAACTAAGAATACTCCAAGAAAGCTTTTCTCAGAGATGCAAGAAGATCTTTAAAAGCAAACTATATTTTCTACAAAACACTGAGACATGCCTGAGGTTCACTCAGATTGCCGGAGTGTGGGAGAGAGCAACACTTTCAGCAGATAATAGGAAGGCTGAATGGAGTACAGCAAATCTGCTCTGTTTTATTATTTGATTGAACATGACTGATTTGAAAATCTCAATAATTCAGTGGGAATACAGCAAACCGTTACAGTAATACTAACCCCAATAACAGATAATGCAGGATAATAAAAATAGTATAAAAATTCAACTCTGATTCCTTTTGTCATAGTTTTGAACAGGCGACTGCTCGCTCTCACACAGTGTGACGTCACCTCTGCTCTTAACATAAATAATGAATATCCACCCAAGGCAGAAAATGTAAAAAACTATATGTGTTCTGAGTGCAGAACTGAATTAAGAAAATCTGGAGGTCATAAATCAGCCACAAAACCTTGATTGTTGCATCTCCAAAAATAAAATTTTGAATTAATTATACTCTATGTTCAAATAATTCCATGTAGTTTGACAAAAACTGCTCTGTACCATTTGAGAGAAATAACAAAAGGATTAGCTTCGCTCTGTTGAACCGGGAAAACTCTAACAAAAGGTGCTGTACGGCTGTTGGCTCACTTGCCCACCAGTTCCAGTCGGCAGACAGGAACTGTTGCACCAACCTGGCATCGCAGCAGTCTCTAAACGGAAGACATTACTAAGCAGATTATCCGCTGTGCGCGTGTGTGCATGTACGCAGCGGTAGATCTCGCCTCAGAGTGATGGCCTCCAACAGGCGGGCCCATCTGTCACCGTGGCGACAGTACCTGGTGGCTGTGGCGACTCGTAGACCGTTTCCCAAGCAACAGTTGTTGTAGCTGAATGGATAAGCAACAAGCTCACATCAGCTGGGCACATCAGTCTGTTGGATTGCAGCTTGTTTGAAACTGATAAATATATCTATCCAAGTATAGAGAAGAAATCATAAAGTTTGTTTTATTATACTTAGAACTTGCTTAGCTTGTAGCAGTTTCAAAGGAAGCAGGGGTGAAGCCCCCACCCGCCTCCCTCCCTCAAATCCACCCTGAGGGGAACCCAGAGAAGACTGTCGGCAGAGCATCGTCATGGAAACAAAAGATGGTGCAGAGGTAGAGATTTTCCACTCAGCCACTGGCTGTGGAGGTCTAAAGACAGAGTAGACTGGTGGAGGTGGGGAGAGAAAGAGGCTCGCCTTGTCCCCCGTGCAACAAGCAGCGCTTCACAGGATTGGGCCTCCAGCAAGCCAAACGTGACGAGAGGTGAATCATTGGCAACCTAGCCAGGACCCCCCCCCTCAATCCCATCCCTCCTGTGCCCCCTCCCCACCTCCCACACACATCCCACCTCATCATTGCTTTTCCGGACCGCAGTGCTGTTCGTTATGGTGCCATTGGAACGTTCAGTCAGCAGATTTTTTTATGCGAACTGAGCAAAAAATACAACGCTTCCTGGCCGTACAGTGAATTGATTTCCTGCTTTGGTCTGTGCAGGGACCCATCATCAGCGTTTATCTTCTCTTAATGGCCATATACAACCCTGTCCACATTAAATGGGCCTTAGAAATGCAAGTGATAGTTTGTTTATGTGGGTTATGCAAGTTTGTGTATCGGCACGCATTTTCAAAGTGCGTCACGGATCTATGGAGTGCTTTTTGACAGGAGGCACTTAAAAGCTGTTGGTTCACTTGCCCGCCATTATGCCAACAGGAGCTGTCGAGTGTGGCAATGATCCACTTTCACATTTTCACCCTATTTGAGCTGTGTTTCCGTAAATAACAAAAAAGAGAACAAAGACAATGCATTTCATCCGTCGTCCGTTTTCAAGGGTGCCTTAGACTTCTTTCTATCAGAACGTAACGACAAGAACAAATAAAAACTGAAAATACACCATCTACTGCCACAGTGCAGGGTCATGCCAATGTATTCATACCCCGGAATTTGCAATGTTACGACCACAAAAGTATGTTTTACTTGGGTTTTATGTCACACGCCCACAAAAACCAGTGAATAATTCTGAAATAATGAGGAAAATTATGCGAGTTCAGGTCTCCATCTAATCTGACTGATCTTTACTTGCTTTGTAGAGATGAATGGGTAGAAATTTAGTCTCCAGATGCAAACCTGGTAATAAAAGATTTGTAGCCATACATAGAGTGGAAGATGGTTGGAGGATAATAATAAAACACACACAAAAAAAGTTCAAGGGGCATAAGTACTTTTTCAAGACCCTCTATGCAAGCCCTACAATGTAAATGAATGGCAAATAAACGTAACCCGAGGTAGATTTTATGCATCTGATTACCAAAAGCAGAACATGGCAGTCAGTAAACTTTACGAGGCATTCTCCCAATTCAATG
Source organism: Brachyrhaphis roseni (assembly GCA_903066815.1). Lineage (NCBI taxonomy): Eukaryota > Metazoa > Chordata > Actinopteri > Cyprinodontiformes > Poeciliidae > Brachyrhaphis > Brachyrhaphis roseni. The sequence goes on from CAEFZY010048654.1 coordinate 20,100, forward strand.
AAGCTGGTGACACTTGGCAGTTTTAGTGCTGGAACCTGTCATTTGTCCAACCTCAGCTTATGTGCAAGATGGGGAAAAAAGCCTATCATCTCCTACGAGTGAAAGTCCTTATCACCCAGCAGGTCTAATGTGTCACTGATGATTGATGAGTCATGGAGGAAGAGATGTGAGGGGGGTGGGAAGGTAGAGGATCGTTGGGGTTTCAATGCTGCCTTTTCAGCATCTCTCCAATCCTTCGACATCTCACCATCCACTCCTCATCCTCTTTCCCACAGCGGCTCTGTATCCTCTCCATTTCCTGCACATTGCCTCAAGCATTCGCTGCCATCAAGCACAACTTATGTCGCATTCAATACAACACCTGCTTCAGCTTACAAGTAAGGAGGAGGAGGGGGAATGCATCCATACAGCAGCAGAAAGGTTTTTACTTTTCAGGGGCTGACTAATGGTTTGAGCTGCTGGGCTACCGAGAATGTGTTTGAGAAATTCTTCTCCAAAACTAGTTTTCACTGACAGGCTAAAACAGCAGGTGTGTGTCCCTGTGGAGCATGCAACATTTGCACCTCTTTTTTTTTTTTTTTTTTAAGGGAAGAACAGAGAGGAAATAGCAGTCTCAACAATGGAAAGACGTCAGGGCCGAAATGAATTATGGGCACGTGCAGCACATCAGTGGAGGCAAGAGAAGATAGGCGATAGAAAATGAACCCATTAGAGCAGAGTAATTAAACAAATGAAAGAGCAATGTATCACAAAATACAGAGGCGTCCGAAGCAATAAATCATTCCTGCGTGGTTTTGAGAGAAATGTATACACACGCATATATCTCAGCGGCAAGACGATCCTAAAACAACTGTATCTTGATATGCTGCTACGTAAAAGTTCCCCAACAGAAACACACAGAGAAGAAAAGGCCCTTTTCACACAGGCACCGCTCTCCATGTTGGTGTTCTATTATCACCCCTCAAATGACTTCCAGTAACACGCCGACAATGCAATGCTAGCAGGTCAGACTTGGCTGATTTTACCCAAATTAGCTACAACTTTACGACTACTTGTCATATTGAGAAATTTTATGTATGCATGTGGCAGTAAACGATATGTCTTTTGACTTTTCTAGCAACATTATGTACCGTAAAAGAAAATAAAACTTAAATTCCTTTCCTTTTGAGTGCCACCTGCATCCCTTGCACAAAAACTTATTATTATTAAAATCATTCTTTTGATCAATGTCATAAACCTCAGGCCTCACCAAGTATTTACCAACCAGTGGTCAATATTTATGCACTGATTTTATGTTGCATATTTTTATTTGTCATCTTTTGTAGAAATCAGTTTTCACTTCAACATTAAAGGGATTTTTTATTATTATTATTTGATTCTGGCTAAAAAGTCATATTTTCTTGATTGATTTGTAAAAGCAGTAAAACATTCAAGGGACTGAATACTTTTTATAGACATTTTAATATTCAGAAATTGTCTAGATGTTTAAATCCTGAAAAGCCAGTTTCAGCAGACAAAATCTTTGGGGTTAAAAAAACCCCCACAACATTGTGTTGATGTACTTAATGCATGGTATGAATGTCTAACTTACAAATATCACATTGATGTCCGTCTACTATGAATCAATGTTCATATTTAGGTCTGGATATTTTGTTTAAATTACTTCACATTTGGAATTAATTCTCCAAAAATCTTTCATTTCCCATAACTGTGACAGGAATTTTCCAACTCGGAATATTTCTAAAATTCCCCAGCTTGAAATCCCTTGGACACGTTGGTGGCAAGTTTTCCACCAATTTGCGACGCTAAATTGCTGACTAAATTTGGTAAAACCATTTATTTTTAAGGGACTGCTGTCTAATATGCACTGTGCCGTTGCCTCTACTCATATAAATAACTAACTGCTGAAAGCTTGAAAAAACATATTTTAAAGACCATTAAATAGGACAGCTAAAATTACGATTGGCAGATCAAAGCTTCAGAAAAAAATCTGAACAGAAATTGGCCACAAAGCTCTGACTGGTGCATCTCTGTTTAGAAAAAAAAAAGAAAGAATAAGAAACTTTGTTCATAGCAGTCGATCTCCAGATGAAACATGACGGTTTAATAACCAGAAACGGCTAACAAGGTTTTCATCTGCTTCCTCATCAGTATGTACTGTCTTTATTTATTACGCAGTTAATGAATACCCAATGCTACAGACGTCCTTTCTGACTTTCACAGAAAAAGAGAATAAGGTCGTTGCTTGGAAGGTTGTTGCTTTGAAAACTTCTAAATGTAAAAATTTTTCTCCCTCATGTCTGAAAAAGACTCATTTAAGTGTCTAAACCTGAACCGAACAGGGTCACAAAGCCTTTTAAAAAAAGATACAAACATGCTGTAAAGGTTGCTGGTGTAGAGTTAAATCAGATTTCTTTTTTTTTCCCATGTGCATACGATGTCACACTGTGAGGAAAAACAGCGCGAGAGAGAGAGTGGGCATGCTGTAGCAAATAGACGAGTTTCTTAACGAGTGTGTTTCCTCATGAGCCGGTCCTTAGGGATTGACCCATTATCATGTGGGCGAGCGGGTGTGAATACATCCTGGCAGTCGGGCTGGGAGGTGCGGGGAGGGGATGGGGGGTGTATAAAAACAGAGGGGAAGATGATGGGCCAAATCTCCACCAATTAAGACTGAACTTCTGGCTCTAATCTGAGAATACATGCACGACCGTGGATCGCCAAGCATGTGTGTACATGAACAATGAGCGCCGGTTCCGGGAGGAAAACAGTCTTGACTGATTGACGGAGGCTGAGAGTGAGGTAGAATACCAGAGAAAACAAGACGTGTGGGTGTTTATAAGCAAAGCTGACATCAGGACCCCAATTAGAGGCCAGTGTGCTGGTGGAGGGATCCGGAGAGAGAAATCAGCGGAGAGACTGTGAGCAGGAGAGTAATTAAGGCAGTGTGACGAGACCGTCAGTAATGTTCTCATGAGTGGGCCTGCATGGGAACCAGTTTCTAATATGCATGCTATAATGTGGATGATGAAGAGCAAGCGTGCAGTGTGAAATATATAGTGGGTTATTCAAGAAGATGGTAAATGTGAGAAAAATATTTAGGAATTCAGAGAGGCAAGATGTTTATGCCACATCTTGACTAATAGAAGATATTATTCTGATGATAAGTTCAGCTCATTAAACTCCATAAACTCCTTTCAAGTTTATCTGGTGAAGCTAATGAACACATTAGCTTCTAATCTGTAATTAATCACAATGGGAAAGTGTCTTACTGGCGTTTAAATATCTATGTTCACTGGAATATGTCTGGACTGCACACAGACATATGGCACAAATGAACCAAACCTCAGTCTGAAGCATGACTCAGATAATGTGACAGATTGTGCAATTACAATAGAGCCGCAACTAACAGTTATTTTAGTTAATCTTTCGATTACTTTGACGATTAACAGATTAAGCTGACAAAAACAATTTGCACATTTTGCAGATTTTTCATTTAAATCTTTTTATGTAATGTTAGAGATACATTAAAATGAAATAACATAGTATTTAATTGGAGAATGCCGGATCATTAGTAGCAAAGGATGCATAAGAATGCATGCGGCAATAAATAAATAAATACTTTTAACATGAACATGTGAAAAGCTCAGCACTTTCTGCTGGACTCAACTTCAGTACAATGCACTGATCTGTCCTTTGCCATAATGTACATTTTAAAAAAGACATGTTAAAAGGTTTTAAAACCCTTTACAATAATCAATGGAAAAATCTTAATTAGCGTTATAGAAATCAAACCTTTCACATGATTGCTTATCTGCTTTTTGCAAGTTTCCCCTAATATTTTGACAATTTATTTTTGGTTATGAACTCCACGTCTTTGATGTTGGAACGCCTTCTTGCCATCAGCCTACATCACTTCCAGTCAGAAAAACATGTTGGTAAGAGTACTTTAAATCTAAAACTGTAAAAGTATCAACAATTCAGAGCATAGGTGTATATAAAACATATTCCTAAAGGCCGAGGACAAACTTAAGTTGCTCTCATATTGTTTCATATCTTGCCATTTCGTCAGAGTTGGGGCGGTCATGAAATAACATTTTTCAACTTGTCCAAAAATTGCGTGGAAATCTGGCATAGTAATAGCAAATTAAGTCAATGGTGTTTACACAAGGCAGACAAGCAACGTCTGTATAAGGAAGATGTCGACGCTGAAGTGTTCCAATTATTATGGCTCGCTCATTACTGCTTGTTCGGAGGAATTGAGCACTTCATCAGCGGGATTTGGTGTTTAACTGTGCAAACGAGAGAAGTGCAGACTGTTGTTCTCTTATTAATCTCCTTGACGGCGAACAAGCAAACATATTTGCTCTATGTCTGTTTCGGTTCCCCTCTTGTTCCTCATTAACAGTAAACAGGGTTGAAGAATGCTCACATCAAAAGGCTGTTTAGACCGCCGGTCCATTTTTTTTTTTTGTCATTTGTCCATATTCACTTTAAACTCTGATATTTTTCAGCTAAAGTCAGTTGGTGACCATAAAGGACAGTCCCAGGATAAACTAAGGTCCAACCTGTTTTACAGACACCGTTTTAAATCCCTTAACAAGGTGAGATTGTACTATTTTATGGGCTTGTGTGCATTATCAAGATGAGGGCATGTTGCTCATTAACAAATGCAAGGAGAAGAGGACTTGTATTGTTTTTGTTTTTCTTCTTGGCCACAGATCTGAGGCTAGACAATGAATGAGTGACTGAATGGATGATTTTATGTAGATACAGGTATAACATTGAGAGAGAGTAACACAAAGGCGTAGGTTTATAGTGAGGTATCATTTGTGCTTGCTATTCACTTGATGAATTTCCTCAGACAGTTTTACTTACATCACCTTGCAGAGGTTGTAAATTACCCAAACATGCACATAGAAAAAAACTGTTTTCTTCCTTCAACAAACAGGCTAGAATGCAAATTGGGGACAATCTGACCTAGAAAATGGTGCCAATACTGGTATTACTGACCGGTATGTCTGAGAGGGACCAGATGGGAAATACTGAAATTCGGTTATTGCACTTTTATCCTTTGTTCACAGCTGCTTTGTTCCCATTTGGTGTTCCCGCACAACAATGATTGTCAATCAGTGGCCGTAACAAAAGCCGTGAGTGGCGCAGCTTGAACAGAATCCTTCACATGCTGCTGCACTGTTTGCAAAGAACTGACACCGGCTCAAGAACTTGGAAAATTTATGTTAAGGGCAAAATGTCACAGACTTCAGCTAAAAGTGAAGTCTGGTAGGTGGAGAGAAAAAAAAGAAAGAAAGAAAGAAAGAAAAAAAAAAACAAGCCCAATTGGCTGCATCTTTAAAACCATTTGCTCTAACATGGGCACACTGAAAGCTCAAAATAAACTAGACAGGTTGTCAACTGGCAAACAAAGAGGAGAGGGATGAAGTAGAGGGCATCTGCGGAGACAGATAAGGTTGGTGTGAGACAGAGTAAGAACAATAGGAGAGAATATTCAGACTCTTTGACCTGAAACACCACAGCGCTTTGGGTCTTTTTTTCCCCTCTTTACACTTCAAACCCTCCTTCTTCTTCTAACGTGGCCGTTTCCATTTCAGGTCAGCCACACTGCGTTGCAGAAGAATCCAGACCTCTAAAACCTTTTTACATTTTACTACACTGATTCAAACTTTGTATTTTATTGTCTTTTTATTTTAAAACAGACCAACACAAGATAATCCACAAAAATGAAGGGGTAGGAAAAGCTGTGCAATATGTAGTTAGTAATCTGGTATTGACAATCAGAATTCCAGTATGCCACAAATAGCCATATTTATGGTCATCTGGCTTTTTGAGATCATGTGGTAGAATGGCCCAGTCAAAACCTAGACTTAAATAAAATTGAGAGTTTGTAGCAAGACTCCAAAATTGCTCTTCACAGACACTTTTTGTCCAACGTGGCTGAAGTTGAAATATCTTATGAAGAGGAATGTCTCTAGACGTACAAAGCTGACAGAGAAATACCCCAAAAGATTTGAAGCTACACCTGCAGTGATAGATGCCTCTGCAATACAAAGGCAAACCACCCTCTGGTTTTTACTTGAAAAAACCCCGAAAACCATGTATTCTTTTTCTCTGAAGTTCACAACCATGCCCTACTGTTGGTTTGTCACTAAATTAAATCCACATATAATGATATTGTCATTTATGGCTTTAATATGATAGCAAAAAATCAAAAATCAAAAGTCGAGGGTCATAAATAATTTTGCCAGACACTGTACATTGTTTTTGTCAGTGCCATTCACTAAGAACCTCATACTCTCCATGATCATCCATTTCCTCAAATGTCATTTGAACTTCCTCTAGTACTCCTTCCTGTCCTCCTTGCCATAATCACTGCACTCTATTTTGCCTTGTTCGCAATCCAATTTCTCTCTCCTCCCAACAATGTCTATTTGCATGAATAAATAAATGTGTGTGTCGATAAAGGAACTCTGTGAGTGAAAACAGCCTGTAAGGCAGAAGGCTATTATTTTCGTCAATAGCATTGAGCAGTCGTTTATGGCAAAGGTTCGTTGTTTTTTGGCGCGCTCTAACATATGGGCGCATAAATCAGAGCCTGCCATAGATCTCAGTTCTGGCTTTCTCACTTCCATCTGTGCTGATGAGTTTAAACGCAGCCTGGAAGCTTATTCACAGACCAAATGTATATGCATAAAAAAATAAAGATCAGGCATTTCCTCACCTCTTTGCACCAGCATGGTGACCTCGCTGCCTTTCAGTAACTTGCTGAGCATGTCCACAACCTGGTTGTGAGACATGCTCTGCACATTCCTCTTGTTCACCTCGACGATGATGTCCCCCTCCCTAAGGCCACGGCAGCGAGGGTAGTCCACGATCTGCTTCACCCTTTGCCCTCCACCACCAAGGCTGTCCGCGATAGTGAAGCCAAAGCCCTTGTCTCCTTTCTCCATGTGTACAGTGATGAGTTCTGGTTGCGTTGCGATGGACGAAGCCAGGGTTACCACATCGCTAGAGTAGCCGAGCTGGGAGGAGGTATCGGACGCTACCTCGGTGGAGGGGCTGTGAGGTCGGGGGAAGCCATTGAGAGGCGGCCCGCCGTTGGTCGGGCCGTTGGTGTTCTGACTTCCTTGGCTGGACGGAGAGTCGTAGCTGCTTGTGACCTCCTGGCCGTTGACGATGATGGGATCTTTGTTATCGAGGATGGCCACCGAGGTTACCAAGCTGGTGTTTGGATCATCGGGGTCGAAAGGCAGTGGGTAGCCACGACACAGCTCCAAGTTGACCATGGAGCCGATTGGGATGGACTGAAAGATCTTCACAACTTGGGCGTGCGTGTAGCCCAGCACGCAGGTGTCATTTACGCTCACAATCACATCCCCTTCGAGGTGGAGAGAAAGAGGGCGTGCAGTGACTGAGCTGAACCAGTACTCCCTCTTCGCAAATAATAAACGCAACGGCACCAACCTGTCTCCATCTTCCCATCAAGGGCTGCAGGTCCATCCAGAACCAAACTCTTTATCTGCAAGAACTCATCCGGCTCGTCCCCTCCAACAACGGTGAACCCAAACCCTCGACGGCTCTTCTTCAGTTTGGTATTGATGAAGGTTCCATTCAGTTCTGAACGGTTCCTAGTAAAGAAAGGCTTCCCACCTGAACACAAAGATAATTCTGCTTTAATTACTCTTATGTGAAAACACACAAATTCAATTAGGCCTAACAGGATTTGGTGTGGATCCTTAAGAGAGCAGCTAGAGTCTTAAAACGTGGTCTACATCTGCTAGCATTGCCCAAACACAATAACACTTAACATCAGCTTCCCTGCAAACACAAGGTTTTAAGTATATCCTTTTTGATTAAGCTGTGCCAAAGCTTCTCCCGTAAGCCGTCGGCCTGCAGTCAAAGAACTCTTTTGGCGAAGCATTATAGAGGTGTGGGTAATGGCACGAATCCAAGCTGTTTTTCTGCTTATTCTCTGTTTAGTGTGACGTGATTACTCTTTTAAAGTAGGCCTGATCCAAATAAATAGTCATGACATCCCCTGGCTTGAGATCTGGTAATATGATGCCAGAATAAATCTGCCTCGTAACAAACAAAACTATATCTGGAAAAATAAGTCGAAGACTACTATTGTGAAGAATTAAATAAAATAATCTTGATACATTGTGCTGACAGACAGTAAAATGTTCCTCTATAGTAATCCTGCAGTTTTAGGTCCGTTTAATGAGGTGGCATTAAAAGTATGAGCAGTTTTAAGCATAGAGTAACACACTCCCTCCATTTTTTGCTGAGCACTGCCAGTCAGGCTCCTTCGTGTGTTTAGGGGTATCCTGCTAGGAGATATGTAGCTCAAGGTATCTTCCTTAACTCTGACCAGCTTCCCTCTCCCTGCTGAATAGAGGCATCCCCCACAGTGTGATACTGCCACCTCTTTGTTTCATTACGAGTGTGTTGTGTTTAGATTTTTATGCCACATACAGGGTTTTACTTGAAGGAAAAAAATGTCAGGTTTTGGTCTTATCCGAACGGAGCACCTTATTCCACATGTTTGCATAGTTCCAGTAAGGGCAGTGTGTTTTAAATCTCAAATTGGAAAGCTGTGGGGTTTTAAGCTGTTGAGTACAACCAATAGCAAGTCCAAACAGACGCGACAGACTTCCTGTGCTACTCTATAAAATTCCAAAAAGAGTAAAACATTTACCAAAATAAACATGTTTAGAACAGAACTATAACAAAAAAATTGACAGTTTTGCCTCTATATTTTTGCTCAATTTATAACAAGTCTGTTTCTACTAAAAGACGCATGATCGTGTTAAATGTTTTTCTTCAAAAAGTTTGTGTAAACACTGTGAAACTGTGGTATGCCTGGCGTTTACAGCAATGACCCCAAATTCCAAAGGAGGTGAAAATGAGGCTTCAAGGATACGGAGCAGGACCAAAGAGGAGGGAGAGAAGGAGGAAGTTCAAGTCATCTCTCCCGTTCATCTTAAAGGAAAAGGGTGATATAATGGACTCCAACATCTTCTGGTTTTTAATCTTGTGTCTGGGGCAGAGATTTAAAGAGAAGCGGCAAAAGCAAATGAGGTGGATTAGCGGTGCTTGGTGTCTTTCAGGACATGCCGCTGTTGAATATCGTCTCTGCTGCCTGGAAATTGGGCTGTTAGCATGTAATGAAAGCCATGAGACTGTCTTACAGCAACAGTCTTCAGTCAGAGGCCTCCTCAGGTTCACTGCAAGACTGAGTGCTACTGGAGATCCATCCTGCCTACAGCATCACCATCCAAAATGACTGTTTGAGGAGACTTGGATGAGTGAAAGCATTTAATTTCAGGATAAAGTATTTCTGAACTGAACTGAATGAGATCTTGTGAATAAAGCCTAATCTTTAATTACAAAACATTTAATAAAATGTGGTGAAAAGATTACATCCAACATGTTACTTCATCTGGTTCCGACGAATGAATTTCAGCAAAAAGAAGGCCAGACGTTGATGGAGAGAGGGAACGTTAGAGAGACGTGTTTTAAGTAATCAGCAGTACAACACTGTGTTTCGGCAGGACCATAGTTTATGCATACAATGAAAAATACATTACCCTTTGAGTCAGCTGTGTCCTTCTGTTTGTGACATTTTGTGGTGAACGCATGTCTGTGCACAGGCGTACTATACAACATAATTTTTTATAAAAGGAGAGCGACAGCCAAACTGTCAGCTGGTATATTCACAGCACATGAGGGAATAGACCAAGAGTCAGGGAAAAAACATAAACTCAGGGAGTCAGATAAAGAGATTTTAAATGATTTCTTTGTCTGGCAGAATAACATAGGGGTACGACGGTCTTGGACAAGGAGACAGAAACGAGTGGGCTCAGAGCGAGACGGGAATATGGACCGAAAGACAAGAGAAACCGAGGGAAGGTAGTAAGAAAAATCCAGCAAGACAGGGAGCTATAAAACAAACATCAACAAAAGACAGAGGCACCCGACGGAGAGGCTACAGAGAGTAAAAGGGGAGCTCTAGAATGAGGCAGTTAATTCTAAGCCATGACTGGGCTAATTAGACAGGCTGCTAGTGGGAGGCTGGCATGAAAGGACCTGGCAACGATGAGAAGGAAACCCGCTGCAGCTGGAGGTGTGTGTGTCGCTAAACGATGGGTGAAATCAGGCCATTATTTGATTTGAACATGGAACATTACAAAACTGTACAGAGCACGGTAATATTAAGGACGTCTCCTAAGAATTTTGACAGTGTTTCGAGTGCTCACTTGTACAAAATGTGCCCCGCTGCACAATTTGAATGCAATAAAGTCCCCCCCCCCGTATTGATTAAGAATAAATGAAATTGCTTCAGAGTGTCAATTCATGGCTGGTTTTTCATTGCGAAATCTAAAACACAGCCTCAGGCAATGGCAGAAAGAAATGACAGTAGGAGCTAAATCTTATTTAGCACATAATAGGCTGTTCAGGGTAAGAGAATGGAAGAAGATAATGAGCGCACAGTTTTATTTCTACGGGAGAGAACTTACGTTTTTGTCCCATGGCGTTGGGTATGGGTGGACCCGTCTGAGGGTCCCTGTATGTCTCGTGGTTGGTGGCATAGGTGGCCAGGGGAGCGCCTGCCAATGCCGAGTCCTCGATCCATTCTGCAACAGCAAAAAACATCACATATTCTCTAGATGGGGGAATGACTAGGAGGATAGCGATCCTGCTTGTACGGCTCCAGGACAAGACCTGGCTCTTATGAAGCTGACTGAGAATATGAGACGAAGGAGTTAAAAAGCTTAAAACGGAGCACAGCTCGACTGGTTGCTGGTCATTGCACACTTTTGCCATGTCTTACTTTTGCTCTTTTGCTGGTTTTGCACCTGACTTCTTGATAAAACAGACAATATATCATTCATGAAATGAATGAGTAAATTCATGCCCACCAGGTAGTTTCACATCCTCCATCGACAATCGACAATTTAAAGTAATTTTCTAGGTTGCACACACAGTTTCCAGCAAGGCAATGTGGTTTTATGACTTCAGTAAATAATCCTCAACAGCATGAGGTTGCTTGGAGGTATATTGGCTCCATAAAGTGCTTAGAAAATAATGTACTTTTGAATACATGAGACATTTAAGCATTTTTTACAACTATTTACCTCTATAAAACAAAACAAAACAAAAAAATACTCAACTACCAAGAAAAAAAAAAGAAAAGAAAAAAAAATCGATGCGACATGGACAGGAAACAGTTTATTTACAGGTCTGGAAGGGAAGTAGGGAGAAATGAAGTTCCAACTGGAAAGAAGCCAAATTGACCAGTAGCAGTTTGAGCTGGTCCAACAAGCTTCCTGTTGAATTCATTTTACCAGCTGTATGTGATTTATTGCCTTGTTATTTCAGCATTGGAAAGATCAGATTGAAACCTTGTTGTGTATTCTCGGTGGATAGATGTAATCAATACCTCAAAGGGGTGCAAAATGAGTAAAACTCTGCATGAAGGGAGTTGTTTTTTTTTAAGCTGTTCTTTCTGATCTAGAGTAAAAGTCAGCAGCTAATTGAGGTGAATCTAATGTTTTCTGCTGGATGAGCGCACAGTGGGGTGTGATAAGTGAACTCCCTTGTGGGCTGACCTGCATTTAAAATCAATTCCTCGGTGGGGTTTCCTATGCGTGCATAAAAGTGGACTCAGTTTGCAGAAACAGCCTCCACTCTGGTCGAGTTCGGTAGCTTCATTTGATAAGAGTCTTCCACCAAAAGAGCTACATTCAAATTTCATGCGAGGCTTATGATTTCAAGCAGAAGTCAAACGTACTTGTGTTTCGCCCTTGGAGAAAAGCTTTAAGTTAGCACAACAAATGAGACAAACGCAACAAAGAAATCCAAAATGAACGGAAATAAAAGGCTGCGCCACGCAGCCGCAAACAATAGTTATGCCTTTATGGAACAGCACTTAGCAAATCATACGGCAGTAGCAGGCAGCATCACAGAGTAAAATAGCAGTAGCTGGTACGAACACTCAGACACAGGCAACGCAGGCATAAACATGAATATAAAAGAAAGAAAATGACGCCCCTTGGCGGGGGCTTGTGAACGAACCTCGGATGTAGCGCTCACCTTCAGGTGGCTGCTGGCTTTGGGGCTGAGGCTGCTGGGCGGGCTGCTGTTCCAGCTGCCTGCGCCTCTTAGCCTCCAGCAGCGGGTTTTCGTACTGGGTCTTCCTGTTGATATGACTGTGGATCAAGGGGACGGGGAAAAATGAGGAATGCAGGAGGAATGGATTTAAGGGGGAGGGGAAAAAAACAACAACAACAAACAAACAAACAAACGGGAAAATTTGGCAGGTGTGCAGAGAACAGCAGGAGGATAGAGAATAGAGTCAGGTAGGGCCAAAGAAGGAAGGCATAGGGGGGGAGACAAGGTAATAAGATTCTGATTAATAAATCAAAGCACATCAGACATGCACCTGTAAGAGTCCTCTATTTAAATGTATATAACGAAGTTACACCAACAAAACTCTACATGTCTGGCAGGGAAAGCTGACAAAATTCCCACCAGATGTTGGTAACAACTAATGTTGCACAACATGGCGAACTGGAATAATAAAATCAATATGTTCAACATCACAACTTAGGAACAATGTTTGGGCAGGATGTTGTCTTTCAAGTACCACACATTCAAATTCTGTTTGCCAATAAAATATTTTGCCCATCCTCTCGATAGTCATACTTGATAAATACTTTTATAAACCAAGATGCTAAAGCTAAAAAAAAGTAGCGGGACATTCTGAAGAAAACGTGGTTTGATTGCAATTGATGTTGGCATCTTAATATTCTGCGACTGTATTGCAATTGCATGTTCCCTTGGTATTATGAAGGCCTAGTAACAACTAAAGTTAGTATCCAGGTAAGTGCTGAACACATGAAGAAAAAAAGGAGATGTTAAAGGCAGAGAAAGCCATGAAGTTATCTGAAGTCTGTCGGTGTTCAGAAAGCAATCCTGCCCTCTATTACTGCAAATTAAGTGTTTCTAAACTTGTAAATGTTGCTAAATAATGCATTTTACAGGAATGGAAAGAACATTATTTCACCATTCACCAGTCACAACCAGGTGTTGTTTGCAAGATTTCGGACAGGGAAGTCAAAAGAATAATCAAAAGACTTGTGCAAGAGCCAAAGAGCATCCGCAAAGAAATTTATAAAGAGCCGGGATTTGCAGATAGGTACGTTTTGACTTCAGTGTCTTCTATGCAAACTCACAATACTCAACACTTGAAGAAAAAGATTACTGCAGAACATTTGGACAGGTCTAAGACATACTGGCTAATAAAATGTGCAGATACATTCAAAAATAGACTCTTTAGATGACTCTGGACACAATTTTTTTAAACCCAAAAAAAATAGTGAACTTTGGAAGTGGGAATCCTAGTGTGGGGTTGTTTTACAGCAAATGGTACCATCGGACATCATAAAATTAAAGAAAGAATGAATGGGGGAATTCATAGGGACATTCTTGACAAGAATCTGATGATAAACGAACAGTGTTTTTCTTCAGAAAGACAATGATCCCAAACAAACTGTAAGAAAAAGAAATCAGAAAGCTAAGTGAATGACTAAGTCAATCTTACAACTTGACATCAATTGAAGACAGAGTGTGGAAGACGTTTCCAGGGCCTTTAACATTTGAAAATGCTGTGGAAAAATTTATCAAAATTTCGCCTGCCAATTAATGTGACTGTTTTTACCCAGCAGGAATCTTATTCAAGCTGTCATCTTCTAAAGAAAGGCATCCATTTATTAGGTTTGTTCATTTTCTAATTCCACTTTGCACATCTTAATTAATGGACATATTTGTATGCATCATTTTTGTGAATTATTTGAGCTGTTACTGACATCTGGTGAAAGTTTTATGTCAATAGCTACACTGGAAATATATTTACCGTACTAGAAAAACTGTTCAAGTTGAAGCCTTTTCTGAAGGTTTAATTCACAGAACCTCTTTCACATCATCTAGCATGCCTGGGAGGAGCCCAGCAGCCGAAAGCACTTCATTATGAGGCAAATGAGAGCTATTGTGAATAATGTATATGAGAAAATATATTGCATTGACAAAGCAGGACAAAAAATAAATAAAAAATATGCCACATCCCCGAGCCCCAGGTGCTGCTTTGAACAACATCAAATACACACTGAGCATATTTGTATTAATGCAGAGGGCCGGCGGCTCCACACCATCTAAAATGAATGAGATGCACACACACACACACACACCCCCACAAGCACACATGCACATAAACCAATTGTTGCTTATTTTCCCAAATGGTATTGGCACAAACAAAAATGTCCTACATTCAAGCAGCCATGAAAAAGTCGAGGCACAATTTGTTTGACATTGACGGAAGACAAAACTCTAGGCACAGATTTACAGTGAGGTCAAGAGTTTCACTTGTTGGACTAAAAGTGAGAACACTCGTCTTTAATGCCCAAGAAGAAACATTTGCTAGACGAGGCCTTCAATTGATTTCTTTTCATAAATGTCTATCTGCAAACTTCATATTTTGTGTGACTTACTCAACATAGTAGACCCCGTAGACTGGATCGTCGATTTTCTCCCATCCATGAGGAAGTTCTGTAAAGGCAAAACACAAAGAGAACCAGACAGATGAGAACAACATAAAGCTGCAGGAAGGCTTGGATTCAATCATCACTGTTGGGCAACATCATCATGAAACAAGCACTGATTTTCCTGATAAGCCCATATCTCAAAACCAGAGCATCCAGTGCTACTGTCAGGAACCTTGGGGTCATTTCAATCCAATTTTATGGTGACAGCTCAACAAATTAGCCAAAATCAGAAACCTTTGTTTGCATCAGTAATGCTCTTCATCAAGGGAAATTTATATTGATGTTAATATCTTTAAAATATTTCAATATTTTAGACATTGGAAACCCAAAATTGCAGGTAAGTCACTTATTAAAGCAATCTGTCATAAACTAAACCTTTAAGCTGAAATTTGGAATAAACTTCCAGAAAGAGATGCTCAAACACCGAGTTACTTTAAATCAAGGTTAAAAACCCAACCAGCTTAGAGTTGCCTTCGATTTACAATAATCGGAAGATTGATTGATAAGGATGCTAGAGATGAATGTAGATGTGTGGCTATCTTGTAGGAGATTGTAGAATGTAAGCATGGTGTGGACTGCATAATTAATTAATTAATTAATTAATTGAACAGATATAATCTTTGAAAAAGTAGAAATTGCGGTGGAGTAAAAATTTGTTGTGTAAATATGTATGATGTTGGACATATTTGGACGAAGCAATTAGGAGTTGGATTTACTGAACTTTGTCTTCTTATTCCTTTTTCTCACTGGATATGCAAGTTTTATATTTTATTTTATGTTTGACTTTTTTTTGTTTTATTCTTAAGTATATCATTTTTTCTTTGATATTTTACATGCTGAAAATACAGATTTCATTTAATTCATATATTTGCATGATCCTTCTGATGATGGCATTTGCCAAAATGTAACGTTTACTTGTTTCGCAATCAGTTATTGTACTGTATTTTTATCATGTAAAGCACTGAACCGAGTTGTTGCTAAAATGTGCGATACAAATAAACTTGATTTTTACATATGGACTGCTGAAATAAATATACTTTTCAATGTTAGTCTCATGTATTGAGATGCGCCTATAATTTGAAATCTGTCAGTGGCTCGGCAGGATCGGAGCGACTCGACAGCTTCGCAGGTCGTCCTTCTGCTCCTCACCTCTGTCACCTCTCACTGCTGACATTTCCACACATCAGATAAGAGCACAGCTGGACCCCATGGGCAGAGGCGTATGAAAGGCTTAACGACGGAACGGAGATGAGGAGAGGAAAAAACAAACAAAAAACAGCAAGACGGGTCGAAGAGCGGCAGAGCCAAAAGAGGACGGGAAGCAGGAAAGGATAAAACAAAAAGCAAGAAAGCAGGAAGCAGGTGAAGGCACAAAGAAGGAGTGGAAGCGGATGGAATAACCCAGGATTTGCAACCGGTGTTCAAAAACGGAGAAAAAAAAAGGTTGAGTTGAAAAGATTTGGGTTTGATGTTACATGTAACTGACTGCTTAATAAATGAGGAATTTTATAAATGCACAAACGTCTAATTCAAACAGTGCATTCATGTAAAGCTGTCCTTGGTTTGAACAGAAAAGTACTGCGACTGTGAGGCTTCTCAGCTAAATTCCATGCATTTTATTTGATGTCTCCTTCCTCTCTGCAGGACAGTGTGACTGTAACACGCTTTTGAATTCACCTTTACCCCTTTCTAGTTTGTTGCGTTCTCTTGAATTCAAACACACCGAACTGGAAGTGGGATCAAAAGATCCATCTCCTCCAGGTTGGAAACAGAATCTCCAGCATCTGAAAACACTTTGACTGGGCTTTAGAACAGCAGCATGAACTTTTAGCATAATATAAGCATGAATGGGATTGCCTCTGTGGCATGTCATTGTCCGGCATGAATTATGTTCCAGTAATTCAGTCTCTTTGCGATAAGTACAATATTTATCTCTTACAGCCCGATCACAGCTGCACTCATCATTGTCAGCCATCCACCCACAAAAGCTCATTTCAGGGGCTTCTAAATGGCTCCAAAAACAGATTGTTCAATAACTCTGACTTGTGACACTTGCTCCTGTTTGCAAGTGGGCATTAATTACAAACAACCATCTAACTCGGAACCACTGTCTGGATGTTCAATTTGGAGGCCCTCTACTGCAGCCGAGAGTGAGGCTATTAACAGAAGAATTATAGCGTCTCGCTAACTAATTTATATTCCTTGAACTTTCACATTTCAGCATGCTGCAAGCACAAACTCTTGCTGCTTTTGGAGTTTGTTTCACCTAGAGTTGCACACTAAGGCTATGTTCACACAGTAGGTCTTAGTGTTCAATTCAAATTTATTGCTAAAATACTTTTTTTTTGGCATAGTTATTCGTACTACTGATTAAAAACGACCACAATCAGGCTTCTGTGTGAATGGCTTATGACCCTAAGGCGACCCACATGCGCTGAAGAAGAACGATGAGGTCACACAGCAGCGCACTGTTTACTGAAGTGAAACAGTAAACAGTTTCACTTCAGTGAACATCAATTATAACGTTTATTTAGCAACGGGAGCCAACGGTATTGTCACAAGATCATAAAACGGAAGAAGCTAGTAAAAAGAAAGCTCAACTAACAGCAGCGGGTTTTGTGGAGTATTGACTGCAACTTCTGTAGAGAAGTTTGTTTCAATGTGTAGTCTCACATCAATGACATGAATATTTGATCAAATAAAAGGCTTTTAAAACTATCAAATACCTGTCCAAATTAGCACCACGAATGGAAGTGGCGCAGACATCAGTTTTTTGTGGGGGGGGTGGGGTGGAAAGATCAAGATAGGACCGTTCAGACTGCTGTGAGAATGTAGCCA
This sequence comes from Brachyrhaphis roseni, assembly GCA_903066815.1. Lineage (NCBI taxonomy): Eukaryota > Metazoa > Chordata > Actinopteri > Cyprinodontiformes > Poeciliidae > Brachyrhaphis > Brachyrhaphis roseni. The sequence goes on from CAEFZY010048654.1 coordinate 37,559, forward strand.
TAGAGACTGAAATATTTACCCAGGCCTCTATAATACCTTAACTCCAGCCCAATTGATTGCTGCTACGAGCATCAATTTTCAAGTCTTACCCTAGATTCTAATTTGGAAATAGGCTTTGACTTTGACTGAGTCATTCTGTCGTTTGATCTAAATTGTTATATTGTAGGTCTTTCTGTACGTTTTAGGATCATTGTTCTGCTGAAAGTCATGTCTCCGACACAGTCTCAAATCGTAAATGCAGGTTTCCTCCTGCATTTAGCTCTTTCAATTTTCTCAGAGTTAGTCTAGGCTGCATGCCACACCTTTCACACTTTGATTTGTGAAAAAGCTTAAAAACTACTATTATTCCCGCAAGTTCACAATAATTCATCAGCTTAACAGGGTTTTATTTAATGTCATCAAGGGCAAAGGGGGCTGGATGGAATCTTGGGAAAAACATTTAATTTTCCATCCTCTTAGGTACTGCTTTGTGCTATTCAAATACAATCTTAAAATATATAGAAATCTGTTTGTAAAATGTGAGAAAGTTCGAAGGCTACAATTGCGACACTATAAAAATAATACATTGATGTTTAAAATGTCTCTAGATGACACAGAGGACACCATTTGTACCATAGTTCTCTGTACAATCAGCAATTAGAGTTGGTAATTTAGCATGCATAAGCATTAGCTCATTATTCACCGTTCTCCACATGCAGCTGATGCAGAAAGCTCAAGGAATGCAAGGTTACCGACAGAGAGAGCTGCTGCAAGTGCAAAGCTGCGGTGGCTGTGAATTATTTTATTCAAATGTTTTGAACTGGAACATTAAATGGATTGCGGTCCCGCCTCACCTCGCGCTAAATTCTAATCACCCACTTGATTTCACACTGCACTAGTTTTGCTCCAGAAACTGCACCTGTGTATGGCTATGCATGTGTGCGTGTGTGTTTGTGGTGCCGATGTGTGAGACTGCAGAGTAGACGATGCCTGGTGGTGCTAGCTTCTGACAGGGATAGGATACATCTGCGTGTGTGGAAACACAAATGAGAGAGAGGCAGAGAGAGAGAAAAAAAAACGTGTCACTCATTAGGCTGTTTTTCCTCTCACCCTCTGTCCCTCTTCCCACATCCTGCTTTCCGAAGCGAGGGGGAACCGAGCTCGGTGAATTACATCTCCAACTGTTTGCATCTCATTCTCCTGATACGCTACGCTGATTGAGGCCTCTTGAGTGAGGAATGCGGCACAGAGAAGAACTCGGTCCTTGTGGGTGTATTATGCATGTGTATGACATGATTTAAAAGAAAAAAAACAAAAAGAACTTTTTTTTTAGCTGTTTGATTGCTTTCATACCAGCTTTGCAGTTTCTGGGTTTATTATTTTTGCCTAAAGCCATTCTAAAGACTGTTGATAATCTGATTCACATTTCAAGTCAGATGCAAAGAAAACTGTATTTCTCATTTCACATCAGTAAAACTATTCACATTTACACTGCTTTATAAGAAGCTGTGGTGAGAAACGTGGCACAAAAACATATTTTTTTTTATCGCAGGAATATGAGATTTAGAAAATCAACCTTTTAATTTAGGAACATTCATTTAACCAACAAATAAAAACATGTTAAGAAGCCATTTTTAAAAGGTGTAACAACTAAAACAAACAAATTAATTGGTGTGAAAGGTTAAGGATCCAGAGGACAGGACTAAAAGATATGCTGTGGGAAAAGCCGAAAGAGTAAAATAAGAGCTATGGACAATCCCTTTAAAGGTTGCTTTTTAATTAATCTTTTCCTTTAAATTTAGAGGACTGAAGACTATTTTAGGAACACTAAATTCAAAGCACTATCCATAACTTTGTATTTCCAACCAGTTTAAATCAAAGAGGAAAAACATACAACTCAAGCATGAGTTTATCTTTCCAAGTCAGAAAATATCACCTTACTGAAACGTTCATTAATCAAGAATTAAACCATATAAAACAACTACAACTCTGATGAACAAGGCAGAAGAATGAACAAAGTTTACCTAGCAATGATGTACGGTAAACAGGATTGTAAGGGAGGTTAAAAAAAAAAAAAAGCAAAATCAACTCATTCAGATTGAAAACTGCAGCAATAGGGGGCAGGGCACGATGTGTTCTCCAAGGTTCCATAACAACAATTAATCACATCCCACGTATCACATTTTAAGGAGATTATTGAAATTAAATTACCACATGGTAGAAAAGCTGGTGCTAATGTTTTAAACAAGGTAGAAATTAATGAGATATGTAAAATGTGTCAGTCATAACTAGTTAATAACAGTGTTATCCAATCCAGGAAGCATTTTTTTCTAAACAAATGGACTGGTTATTATGGTTGGGATTAAGATTTGTTTTGCTTTATTTTAGAAAGCTGATGGGCCTGTTGCTGCCATTTGGCTCATGCAGAGAGCCATTTAAAAAAAAAAAAAAAAAACATAATTAGAAGAATTTATTCTGGATCTGCAGTTTGTAGGAAGCAATGGCCTGCTGAGGTGGGAGTGTTTTGTGGTTTGATGTCCATCTGTCTGCAGGTTGAGAACTGTGTAAAAGGCCACATGCAGACTGTGTTTGCTGAACGTCAGAGCCACATACGAGGGGCTACGCTAGATAAATGTCAAGTCTCTGCAAGAAAGATGTCTCATTTCTGGATGATTACAGCCGTAGTCACTTCCCGCCTACAGTAGAGTCACCACGAATAAGCCGCCGGACATACTGCAGAGGTTACGATAAAGTAAATGTGGACAATCAACTTTACTGATAAACATCTTTTTATCTCACCAGAAGACTCAAGTAGAGTTGGGCAATAAAGGTTAGAAAATAAAATCTCTTATTTTCTTCCATGCCAGATCCAATTTCTGATTTTAATCTTTTTTCTTTACAAATGACAGAAAATATTTTCCAAAAGTGGCTTTAACTTCAGTCATCCCTTCTGTGAGTTTTACCAGAACACAGGAATTTTTGTTTAATTACAAGAATTTTGCCAAAGTATTAGCAGAATAAAGACGCAATTTTAGCATAAAGTCTGGAAAATTAATAATCACGTTATTTTTTGTGTTGGAGGTCTCATAAAATTACTACTTCATTCTCCAAATATTAAGACTTCAATTTGGTTATCTTAAGACTTTATTCTCATATTACTATAACTATATACTTTTAATATCATAATTTTATTGCTTTAAAAAAAAAAAAAACTCTTAGTCTGACTCTTATATTCCGTTGTAGAGTTGACCTGAATTCAAAATCTAAATAAATAAAAGCTGCAAAAACAATTCTCAAGCAAGATGACATTACTTTGACCTATGGAAACCCAAGGAGTGCATTGGTGAAATTTTTTTTTATTAAATCTTCAAAACCAAAAACTATTTTAACTCAAGGTTGTAATAAAATACAAATTTATAAAACAAGAGGTCAGGTGTTACTTCTTACCTAGATCATCCAGCTCTTCTGTGTGGACCCCTTCTACACAGAACGAATAATTGTTAAAGAGACAGAATGACAATGAGAGAGAGAGGGGGGAAAAAGACATTTGGTGTTAGGTGGATGCAGTAGCAATATCTGGCCACTTGGTGGCAAGAGGTGAACAAAGCCAGTCCATCAACATCATGTGATGATCATTGTTTACAAAATACAGCACGCTGGGTTTCCGCCATGTGACCGGATCTGTGTGTTGTCGGAGGCAATGTTGACATAAAGGCAGTGACTAAAAATGTATCTTGTTCATGTGACTGAAAACTGTACATCTTATTTCTTATAAAAAATATGCTAAACAGATTTCAGAGAACTCTAACTCCTGAAGCATGGATTATCTTGAGTACCAAGGTTTGTTTTCCTGAGAAAGCTGAAGAAAAAGCAAACAGAGCAGCACCATTCATTTCTGTTGCCCAACACTGACACCTAAAGGTTACTGTGGAAACAGCCTATCTGGATTATACATCTATGACAGAAATGAACCATGATGTGAAATGTGTATTTTTTTTGTTAAGTTGTTTCTTCCAATGAATCCGGCACTAAACTAAATGGTAGTGAAAAATTAAGAATATTTCCATAGATCACATACCATCATCTTCACATTCTTCCAGGGGTTTCTGAGGTTTGTCCAGGCACCGAGGGTCTAGCCAAGAGGTGGTCTTTGTGTTGTGGCTGAACAAAACATAATAAAACTGTTTATTGACACGCCAATGACAAGTTAAATGGCTATCAATTATCATTGATTAGGATTTAGATTCACATAAGATGTGCAGCTTGGCAAAGCAATGCAAGTCTACATTCTGCAGTGCTTTCCAAAAGTATTCATACTTGGTATTGACTTGTACCAAAGACCAGATCCATCTTCTTAGATTCATCTTCCAGCAGGAGAATAACCCTAAAAATGCAACCTGAGCTACTATGACATATTTGGATCAAAAAGTGTGAGAGCGGCACAGTCAAATCCCAGATGTAAATCAGGATAAGAGTCTTTGGCAAGAACATTTCTGGTCACAGATGCTTTTACTCAGCTCTGAGAGATCTTAGGCCATTTTGCAAAGAGGAATGGGCAGAAATAGGTAAGATGACACAAGTATTGACTCAGCAGGAGTAAATACAAATTACGTGCCAAACGTTCAGCCTTTTAAAAAGTGGAAGAATGCTTTAATTCATTTTTCCTCTTAAACATTGTGCTCTACTTTTCTTTGTTCATCATATGTTTAGTAAAATATATTGAGATTTGTGGTTTTAAGATGTCAAAACATTAAAAAAAAATGTTCAAGCGGTATGAATACTTTTGTGTTACCATTTTAGAAGAGAATGTGCCGAGCATTTTATTGTCATACTCTGTTTTTGCACTTCTTTAAAATCAGCTCAGACAAGGACAGTGATGCATTGAATAACATCTTTTACAAAAACAAAGAGCAGAATATATAAATAATTAAGCAATGCAAGAGTCAACCATTTCACTGAGCCAGATAGACACACTCTGTAGCATATTTCAAATGAATCAGAGGTCCTTGTTTCTTACTCTATAAAGTAGACCTCTCCGGTCTCGGTGTAGGCCATCTCCCAGTTGTCAGGCAGAGGTCCCAGTGGGTCCTCAGGGGGAGGATGGCTCAGGTGAAGGTTTGTCTGCTGTGTGCTCTCCGTGGTGGCCGATGGTGAGGGGGTTGTCCCAGCGTAGGACGGGTCGCTATGGCGAGGGACGTAGGGGCGAGCCGAGTGAGGAATTTCGTCCAATTCACTGGATTCTCCTGTGGGAAACGGAGACAAATGCAGCTCGGTCTCACACTCGTTAAACCAGCAGGACCTTCTAGAAAAAAAGTGACCATTGAACTCAAGAAAATGCGGCCAATCAAAAACGATCAGCTAACGACATGATTACGTGAACTTCTGAAGAGGGCCGAGGCCACTTCCAGCCTCAAGTGACGTAAAACAAGTCGCAACAAGGACTTGACCTTTAAACCAAAAATAACTGTATGCTTCATCTGGAGCTCCTACATAATGTTTTTGTCTGATTTCTTTACTTTTCTAAACTTAAATCAGCTGTTAGATCAAAGAGCAAATACAAGAGTTCATGTTAGCCAGTTTGAGTGGGTATATTTACATAAAAGTTGGATGCAAAATTTTCAAAAAGTACCACGAGTAAAATTCTGCTCTTAAAAAAAACACAAAAAACAACAACAACAAAAACTGGTTATTGAACGGACAACTCCAGGACACCAGTTGCATTACAGTGCAATTTCACTCATGGACAGCACAAAATAACTAAGACTGCGACAATTATTTTAGTAAACAATCTATTGATTATTCTGTTGATTATTTGGTTAAAAAATAGCACATTTGACAGATTTTTCATTTTGCCACTTAAGCCTTTCCATACGTTAAAAGTCGCAAATAAACAAATAATCCAATCTCTTTTTTTAAATAAGAAAATAAAAATTGCACTGCCTAAAATGCAATAACAGGATTCCTTTAGTGAATCTTAAGAGGATGAAGCTAAAACTAAACCACTTGAGGACTTTTGGCTAAAACATATTTACAGACTAAGGTGTTTAATCTTAAATGTGAATTGTAAAGATTTTTGGACAGTTTTGTCTTAATTACTGCTCTGAATACGTAGTATTTTCCACCAAATGGCCTTTTTAGGTCTGTATATTCCAGTTAATGATAAATCGATTACTAAATTAGTTGAAAATTATTTCAATAACGTATTAATCACTATTAATCATTTCAGCTGTACAAGTAACTAATAAATTTAGTTAGACATTGAATCCTGGATTATTTCAAATTAAAAACTGAATCTGTATACTCTCGACACGTCACAAACCTCCCGCGTCCAATAAATCTGACTGCCCTTCCTGAAGCTTTGAAGAGATTCACTCAGGCAGCTGAGGGGGCAGTTCACACCTAGAGTCATGGCCTCTGAATTGTTAGCACTTAACTTCCTGTTATCTCATTTTCACACTCACACTTGACCAGCAGCCATTACAGCTCCCACAATCACAAAAGGTTCACAACTAACTTTTGGTCTGACCTTTTGAAAAAAAAACAAAAAAACAAGAGTGATGAGTCAGCATTCAAGAGGGTATTACAAATAATCCCAAAAACAGGTTTTTAACCAGCAGCCCAGCTGTCAACATGACGGTTTTATGTATTAAACCTTACAATTTTTATGACATAATTGCTTTCTTAATTGTAGAGGCTGCATAATTGCACACTTTCTGGGACTCACAGCAAGATGGCACTATTTAACATTTCTACATGCTCATGTACCGCCAAGAAATAAATAAATAAAAAATAAGAAACAAAGACTGAAACTTACCAAGAAATTAGGTGTGGTATTCCAGCGACCCATTCAAATACCAAAGAACGATTTTTTCTCCACTTTCCTAATTTCCCTCTTCACAAAGCAGCAGTCTCTCCCTTGTCCTCCTGCCCAATCCTCCTAGAGATAGAGAGAGGCCTCCTCCACCCCCTTTCCAGGTCACTCCCTCATTCTCTGTTATTCCCGGCTACCTTCACCTCACTTCCAGCCCCCTCCCACTTAACCCGTGAGCTCTGGTGTTCTTCTTCTTCCTCTTTGTCCCAAAGGCAACGAGTGCCTGAAAAGTAGGATTGAAACCCAACCTTATATTGCAAACTACACAGGAGGCGTTGTCCGGGTGTTGTGCTGTGTTGGTCAGTACAATCAGTACATGCAGGTCTGTTTGTTAAAGGTGTCAGTTACAGAAGCCTTACAAAAACAAGCATGAGCTACAGTCCCTTGCAATCTACTACCTATATTACTATGTGGTAGATTAAAACCAAAACGTTGACTGTATTTTGCATGTGCTGTGTTGTCTAGCAACCCTCACACAGACTGAAAGTCTGATCAGCGCACTCAGTTTATTTTAAGGACTATAACATCATAGGAAAAAATGTGCTGTAGGTTCTTTGATAAAGTTATTAGTTTTAAATCCAAAATAAAATGAAGAAATTACCAATTGGAGACTTATGGTGTGATCACACCAAACACGTTTCGCGCGTCTGGTTTACATTCAAAGTCTATGTGGAGGCACATTGAGGGTCCCGCACGGCACGTTTTGAGCATCTAGCGTGGCGAGATTTGAAGCGTATGGAGCGTCAAGTTTGTCCAACGCATACGGCAAATAGGCCGGCAACAGAAAACAATGGCTAGAGTGATTTTGACGCATCTGACCAGCCCTCGACGTGCCTCCATATAGACTTTGGATGTAAACTAGATGCGCCTGATGCTTAAAACACGTTTGGTGTGAACAAACCATCAAGTGTCTGCATTCAAAGTGCACACACATCATACTTGAGGCGCTGGGCGCGTTTGTGATGTGCGTAACGCGTTTGGTGTGAACGCACCATTAGAAAAATAGCCAACAGTTAATGTATTTCGGATATTCCTCTATCTTACTACTGCCACGCTCACAATGTGATGAAGATATGCAGCATGTGCAGCCCCATCTGTTGTTGTTCAGTCACATCATCTAGCAGCAGTCTACCTAGGAAACTCCGTAGCTCACTAAAATAGAACAATACTGATCTTTATCCCACATTACAACCATCAAATACAGGCTTTAAATTCGCAGATCCAATTCTGCGTGGGTTGCAGTTCGCATCTCTCTGAGCTACACACAAGTTTTTAAAAGACACCAGCTGGCTTTAACCAATAACTTTATCAGTGCTGTGGATGTACTGAGACGTCTCTGTTGTTTTTTTTTTTTTGTTTTTTTAGAGGAAGGACCTTCTTAAAGCGACAGAGGCCCATTTTCATGCCACTAAATTGCAAAGTCAAATTTCTGTTAAGTCATGTTTGACGTATACAGCATTTTTATAAAAACTGACAGTAATAGTTACTTGATTGTGATATAAAACGAGACTACGAACCTGGAATAATGCTGCCCTTTTAAAACTGATGAGACGCAATTTGTTTTGTTTCTACATCATAACACAGTGCTTTTTTGCAATCGGAAACATTTCCAAATATTCAAATTGGTATTTCTTGTAAGTGAAGGAAACAAGTAAAGGAGTTCTTTCATGGTGCTGACCTGCAGAGTTGAGCAATAAGTGGGGGAGAGGGAGCAATGCGTTATTCTAGTACGCTCCATTTAAAAAAGAGACTCAATCACTTCTGCACTTTCTCTGGCATCTCGAACCATCCAGCAGGTTTGAGACCATAACTTTTAAAAACCTTGGCATACCTTGTGTAACCAACTGAATACATCTTCCACCACAGGAATGAGCTCACTTCACTGAGAAAAGCAACACCTACAAACTTCCTGTTGCTTCCATTGACGTCACGGTCTTCACCCGTTCAAACCAGCGTCGTACGTCAGCGCTGCTGCTCGTCTGCACGTTACCTGTAAAGCTGCTGTTCATGTCAGGGAGGTCCTCGTCGTCCTCCAGTTGCTGATCTGCAAGCCCTATTCCAGCATTTCGCATGTCATTGTAGGACTTGGCTCGTCGGGGAGTGGAGTTCTGCGAGCCCGGCAGGCTACCGCTGAGCCCGTCTGACAGTGGGGCATCACCACCGCTACTGCCGCTGATCACTTTCCCACTGGGAGGCTGCACCGGTGGCTTGGGCGTCCCATAATAGTTGCCTGGGGGAACAAAGAAGGAGGGAGGATTACGAGATGGAGAGGTTGCAGATTAAAGTCACAGAAAAGTAGTGTTATGAGAACGTGCGTATCTGGGTCAGAACTGTTAGACTGGGTTGAAGTCAAGACTATTGGATATTCAAATACAAAGATTGTTCAGAAATATTTTTAGATTCAGATTGGTCATATCGGTTGATTTAAAAAGGAGAAAGACGTAAAAATGATACCAAAAATGTCTTCAAAATATAAAAACTCAGAAGGGTTAAGAATTGTTATTCGACAACAAAACTGTGGTCATGTTTAGTCTTGAATTCATGTGAAGCAGGAATTTGTAAGGAAAGGTGAAATTCTGCTGTAAATCACTTACACATAGACAAATAATGTACACACGCACACACACACATTCATACTTAAAGACAACTTCGCAAGACCAATTAACCTAAGAGTCATGTTTTTGAACTATGGGAGGAAGTCGGAGTGCCCGGTGACTCGGTGAAAACCGACACACGCACATGGGCAACATACAAACCAAGCCTGTACTTGAACCAAATTATGATTTATTAAAGGGGGAAAAAAATCAAGCCCCGTGTGAAAAAAAACTATCCCCCCAATGAACTAACAGGAATAACCCACATATTTTTTAGAAACCTGAATTCAGTTTCACAAGCCAAGCTGGAACATTGCATAACCCACTAATAATCAAGTGCATCATTTTACAGTGAATCATGTCGCAGTAGCTTCCTTTCTCTGTCAATGACATAGATGAGAAAAACTGTAAATGAGACTCCGGTTTATGAAGTCGCATCTGAGGGTTTTAGTTTTGCAAACTAATTTCAACTCAAGCCTGAGTGTCAAATTTGAGTCGGATTGGTAAAACTAACAGAATCTGGGGAAAAAAACAAAAAAACCCTTGAGCGTTTGAGGAGTGTTCATTTCTGTAAATCATATTAATAGGTCTCTTGATTATTAAGTGGCAAATTATCGGTTAAATAAATTAGAGGGCTAATTTATTAACTTAGACTCTGAAAATTCAACCAACATTAAGCTCAAGCCTAACAGTAGAGGTTAGTAACAGGATGTCCTGTAAAAGAAACTGTGGTGTTGCAGTTCACCTTCATATGTTCCAATTTCCAGGAGTGTTCCACTCTTCTCCAACACCAGGAAGTCCTCTACAGAGAGGAAGTTGTAATCCACACCAGGAACTTCTCCTTCACGTGGGGAGCGAGTTGTACCTAGACGCCAAATCAGAGACAACGATGAAGTTAGCGGACTTCATTCAGAAATAATACAACTGTGAAACAGTGCAACAGAGTATTAATGCTCATTTGTTAGCAGAACTATGTCACACAGGAAGAAGAAAATACATTTTTATAAAGATAAAGGAAAGAATGTCATGGCCTACATTGGACATTAGCAACTGTATCACTTCTTAAGACCCTGCAAAATCCTTAAAGGCAGGATGATGTTCGATCAGGCAGCAAGAGAGCAAGAGAGAGAGCAAAGCGCTTAGGACAGGAGTGTCAAACTGATTTTCATTTTGGGTCACATTAAAATCATTAATGTTCTCAAAGGGCTGGTTGAGCCAGAATGTATTGATAAACGTATTAAACTGCTAAAATATTATATATATATATATATATATATATAGCTGCCTCTGTATCTGTACCTTTTTAAAACTGAATAATATTAAATATAATTTCATGTTGATCAGTCCCTTCAGGATTTCACAATGGATTTTAATCAAAACCACAGATTTTGTGCTGCTAATCTAGAAATATTTGCAAGGAACTTTGCAATAGACTTTCATTACTCGCCGTATTGATCATGGAATATGACTTTCTCTAGGGAATACATAAAAAAAAATGTAAATTCTGTCATCTTAAATCTTTGTTTCTGAAATAGTTTTTTTTTCCTATTTTCATGATGTAGGCCTCAATTCAATAATTGAATAATTAATGACCAATCAAAGTAAGACAGCTGGAGAAAAACCCCCCACTTTGACTGCTGTTATAACTTCATATATTTTAGTTCTTAAAGAAAATTTGTAGATCTCTAGTTGTTTTTTTTTTCTATCATTGCTTTCCAACATTTTCAGCTCCCTTTTCCAAGGCGTACAATAATAAAATTATTGGACAAAAAAATATACATTTTCATGCTATAAATAAGATAAAACATGGCCAATGCTGAACAGGAACTAGAAAGGGATGCAAAATTATGAAGTATAATATTGCTATTGCTGGTACAAGAACAACAATGAACAAAGAGAAGCAGATCTATAAGTGACCTCAAAAAAGGAGTTTCCGCTCTACACCAAACAAAGAAAATAAAACTGAGAAGCTCCTATTGTGTGGCGATGTTCATTCGCACAGGGGGAGAGAGTGTGAGGTACGTTGGTAACACCTAATGTGTCCTGACGTATGTTTGGGGGGAATTGTGAGCCCGTGTGTGAATGTGTGTTTGATTTGGCACGCAGCCTGTGAGATTCACGCGGTCCCTTAAATGGCTGCTGAAAGTCGAGCAGTGTGGCAACGACAAAGAAGGTTTTCCTTTCAAATAATCCTCAGTCAGTTTTTGCATTGATTTTTAACATATATTGGCCCAATTTGGGCAGATTTCCACACATTTTTTACAATAATTAACAGTATGAATAAAACCATCCAGACAGTGTCATTTATTTCATGCCTCTCCCTTCTTTTCATGCTCCTCAATCTTCCATCTCATCTCCAAATCACGTTGTCTCTGGTAAGTAATAAGAAGGTAAAAATAGACGGGTGGCGATATGGAGGGAAAGCTCCCTCTGCCGCCACACTCGGTGACAATGGTGATAAATCACGGGTGTGTACATCCTCTCTCAAACAGCAGAGCATCACATTCACACCGGCGCACAACAAACAGCAGCGCCGTCCATGTAGGAAGACCATCATTTTCTCACACAAAGTGATCTTGACCGGCATCAACTCGAACGCCAAGTTCTCTCAAAAGGGGAGTGAATTTCATTTGCATGTCCATCGCAAGAGTCAAGACGTTACGTAGAACACGTTAAAAATCTCTTGATTGCTACGTTATTTAGAGTCTATAAAATGAATGGTTTCGTTTTGCTCATTTCCAGGCACAACGAATATCCACCTTAAAGCGTCTTCAGCTTATTATCCCTCCAAACAATGGTCGCCATTGATTCGACTCTATTTAGACACTTCTCTTAGAAATCCAAATAGGAAGTGGAACTGTGACCAGTATATCAAAGGGGAATCGAAAAGCAGGACCTTGGCTGAAACGTAGTTATCACCAAAGGCTGAATTCATTCACTACACCCTGAACACAAAAGCTCCTTTGACCAAGCTGTGAAATGAAGTGAGAGGGAAAGACAGGTTGGGATTTCTGGGACTAGAGTTGGAGATTAGAGTTGAGTGACCATTCCGCTTCATGCTGACTTCAGACAAAATAAGTCCAAGGAATTGAAGAAATAACATTATTTTCAGGTATTGGCACAAATAATGAAGCATTCTGACCAGTGGAAATGGATTGTTGAGGGACAAGCAAATCACTTCAAAAAATTCTTATACACACAGAAAAAAGTATGTTTCTGGGTTGTTTGCCAAGAAATGTTGTTCTGCATGGACTCCGGCTTCCCAAATATGTTTTCTGTAAAATTACAGAAATATGAAGTACCAGAGAGCTTTGACATATTTCAGAGTGCTGTAAATGAAACAGGCAAAACAAAAATGAGATACACGAGGAAACAAAGACAGAAAGAACAACAACAAAAAAAGATCAAATTACCCAACATTGATGACTTTATCCTGGATAGTTTTTTTTTTATTTAACTGTTTCCAGACTCCATTCATCCAGGATTAAGCTAAGCACACACTGAATTGCGGGTTACATTTTTGAATGACATTCAACTGTCAAAAACTATTTAAGGTCACATTTCTGTGGGAAGTCAATTGTTGTTTTGTTTTCTTTAGCAATACAGCATTGATGTGAAAGGTTTTTTCACCTTTTCTCCCTTTCAAACCAAATTTTTTGCTTTGCCTGGATCATGCCGATAACATATTAAGAATTTCTACTGAAAAAGTTAAATTTTCCAGTCAAATTTACAGTGTGCCATGGGGATGTTACCAAAACAAAAGGACAAAGGAAAAAAAAGAATCTGAGAATTTATTGTTAAACTTTGTTAAACTGCACAGATAAGTGATTGGTAAACACAACATACTTAAGTCCCACTAAGTATGTTGTGGGACACAACAACAATAGACCTCTTCCGCGAGGATGTTGTTAATGGCAGAAGATTCAAATTTAGCGATTTTCAGAACGTGGAAACAAATCAGACTTCTAAATAGACAACAAATGATGCAAAATGGCTTAAGGACTAAAGTTAATGTTTGGGAGTAGAAAACAAAGCACTGATCTCAGGCACATAGAAAACTAATGTACAAAGCTGAAATGTGTTTAAGCACTGTGCCCTGTGAACCTGGATTAGCTATAGCAGTTCTGTCAGTAAGAATATTCCAGCAAACTACTGTGAGAAGGTTGTGTCAAGTGACACGCTTTACAGAGTAGCTTAAAGATATAACCAGGAACATATACATGACTTTTAACAAAAAAAACTATTTTAGTAATCCTAACTAATCTAAAAATTTATTTTTAAATAACAGAATTTCAGTTAGAGAAAAAAAAAATATACAGTGCATATCTGATTGTATCACTATAAATGATTTAGTAATCTCACACAAGATAGTAAATCAGGGGTTTTTCCTCTAAAACAATGAGTTGGATAATGTTGCCTTTTACTTTGAAAATTAAGGTGGTAGTGAGTTTGAATATTTTGAGGTGTGTGTTTTTAAAGGAGCTTTACTTGGTCTTGATGAAGGATAAAAGAGAAATATAAATTATTTAGTTTGATTTTATTTATAGATCACACTGTCCCATAACCAGGACGATTTTATTTATTTTTTCTGTTTTTAATGGGAGAGAAAAAGAATGTTACATATTTAATTTATTGAAAAAGTTTCTAAAAAATATATGTAGTTCAGAAAAATTTCACAAGATCTTTTATCAGTGCATCTCTATAAAAATTATCAACCAAAATGCCGGTTATCAGTGTTAGTCAGAGATGAATTCAGAGAGCAGGCTCTGTAGTATTTAATAAAACTGTCACAGTTAAATCACACTCATTCGGCGTGCTTAAACACTCAAAGTTTGACACTGCTGTGCTTGAAAATAGTAAATCTTGGCTGCAGATTGGACTGCTGCTGGGTTAACTCTGCTAAAAACAACGACTAGCAGCTTTTCTAAGAAGTACAGACCAACTGCTTCGGGGTATAAATGATCTACAATTTTTCCCTCAGAAAAGCGAATGAATTTAAATTCCACACATTTAAAAATTGGGGATTTTGAGCTACAAGTAAAGCAATGGTCACCTTTGAAACACACTTATAAACATTACCAGAAGAGATACACAGTGAAAACCGCACCACCTCCACTGCATGATTCCAACGGTGACCAGATTTGACTCTTGCTGTGGAGAACCAGGGGCACAACTACATATTTTTGAGGTGGATGCGAACACATCATTTTCTTAGTGGCAAGTTCCTCTCTGCAAGGAAGAGTATGCAGTCCATAACTCGAGTCAACACACTTCTCCAGTGTGCTTTTTCAGCTGCCATGGTTCTCTGCAATTCAATAGTCTTACCTAGGCGTAAACGAGATGCCGTTTCTTTCCACATCAGATAAGTGTTTATGTGAGAACTACTGGTTTCATGGTACTTCAGTGTTTTTGAAAGACATCGCCAGTGATTATACCCCGCCACAAGGCATGCGTCAGGAACTTAAGCTTCACCAAAAAGCTTACATGCAAAACAATAGACTCTGTTAGTATTTTTGGAATACAGTAACCAATCTCGTTCAACTTCAGATGGATCTTCTGAATAAAGCCTTGCCTCGACCCTTTCCTCTGCAGCTCTGTGCTCCTCTCCCTCTTCTTCATCATCTGGTCCTCTCTGCTCTTCTCCCTCTTCATCATCTGGCCCTCTGCTCCTCTCCCTCATCTGCACCTTTCTGTTCCACATTCTCCTTTGTGGTGATTGACTCCCCATGTCGGCCTGCACTAATTTTCCCAAAAAAAGAACACACTGAAAGATGGTCATCAGAAATTCAAACCATCATGCTATATAGTATATATATATTTAGTTGTGACTTGCTTGTCTAATTCAGGTAGTTTTAATTAGTTTCTGTTTTTGTTGCCTCCCTAATGTAATTATTCCTACCGGATGTCACTTGTCTCTTCTATCACTGACCTCAGGTCTGCCTCTTTCACCCCTTGTCTGTGGCATTCTCCACTAAGTCATATGGTCAAAAAAGCATTATATGTTAGTTGTAAAAATTACAGATCTTAATACAGCTTTTAAAAATAATGTTTAAACATTATTGCGTGTGACTAAGTAAAACCTGATCATTAAACTTGTACAATTCAATAAGAGAGGAGGTGAAGGAGCAGAGGGGCGCCTAATCAGTGCTGTTACTCTGTTATTGATCATTTCATGCTGTTAAATATATAAAATGTCAACTAGAAAAATATTTTTTCTAGAGAGGGTTTTGACGCACCCTCTAGTGCCGCGCCCCTATGCGTTGCATACAGTGCATACCCACTTTTTGCACCACTGTATAGTTAAAGTTTACATTGGAGCCGCCTGGAAGAGCATCTTCCAGATCGTCCAGTTTGTGTGTGGGGGTGTGTGTGTGTGTGTGGGGGTGGGTGGGTGTGTGTGTGTGTGTGTATATATATAAACACATACATTTAGTTGTGACATTCAGGTAGTTTTAATTACGTTTCTAGTGTGTATCTGCTCATTTGATTAGTTATTTGTTAAATATTTAGTTTTAGTAGTAATAGTATTAGGTCTTTTATACTTTTTTTCAAAAAAAGTAAGGGCTGCATAGTGGCACAGTGTCTCAGTGTCTTTATCCCCCTCCCTCCTCCTTTTTCTGTTTTATTGTACCACTGATAGCTTTTTTCCCCCTATCGCTCCATCTTTACCTTGTCAAGTGCACTACTATATAAGAAGATAAAAATTTAGTGCAGTTTTGGTGCCCTCTCTAATGCAGCACCCCTATGCGTTGCATACAGTGCATACCCACTTTTTGTGCTACTGTGGAGAATAAATAAAGTTCAACACCTCAGCATGAAAGGCAATGGGTGGGGGGGTGATCACTGCCCAGCAGTACTGCTCAAGTGCTCAGATGAGCCACCTCGTGCAACATTTTCAGATGGTAAATATTTGATAATATTCCTCTGCCTGTCCCCTTAAAGGATTATAAAACAGCATAATCTGCTGCCTTACCTTCCCAGGTCACAGGAAGTAATGAACAAGTTACAGTACTTCAGAAATTTGTTCACAGCAGCAGCTATTTTCAAATATTTCTCAAAGCTTGCAAAGCACAATACCTGCTAAAGGATACATGTCCATTCTTAAATTCACATTCCTGAGTTCAAAATGTCCCATATCCAGATTGTGCAGTCAGTGTATCCATTTTCATTACTACTCCTTTTAGGACCAGCAAACTTCATCAACATGCAGTTAAACATGTACCAGAACTTTTAAAATGAAACAGTTGCTACATTTAGTGTCTGGATTAACTGGCCTTTCTATTAACTTCCAAAACAGTCACCTGCCTAAAACATAAGCACCAACAAGTCCTGCTTGCTAGTATTTCTGTCCAATCCAGACTGACTAAAAGAGAAACATCTTCTACTTGCCCTAAACACTGCCACAGAGTCTCTGGATTCTGAACAAGTTGCCAGAAAGAAAGGTCAAAATGAATTAGAAAGAACAGTCAACATCATCATGCTGAGGCCTGGAGCTCCTCAAGGTTGTGTGCTCTGTCCTTTGCTGTTTAAACACAGCATGTATGCACACATCAGGAAAACCTGATCATTTATTTGCAGATGGCACTACAGTAGAGGGACTCTTAAGGGATTGCTAAATCCTCATAGACCAAGAAGGTTGTTGCAGAAATAAGCTGAGGTTTGAACAACAAACTAGATGACCATCCATGTCCGGTGGCTCTCGAAAAAAAAAAAAGCTAAAACTTCAACATGTTCATTGGAGTTTTTTGGTTGTAAAAAAAAATATTAAAACGGGATCAATCAAACAACCCATGCCATGTATTTACTTGATTGCTGGGCCAGACCAGAGTTGGTAAAAATATGAGAGACTCTAAAAAAGTTGGGCAGAAATGTTTAGTGAGCAACTAAATTTCCTCTCTGAAGCCGATGGGTCATTGAAAAGTAGATTACTTTTCCAAGCCTTGATGTTTAAGGTTGGAGTTTTCTTGCTCTATGCTAACATTCTAACAACAACAGCAATAAAAAGATTTAATCTGCTTCAGACTATACCTGGGAGGTGTAAAGTCCCATGTCAAATTTTAATACCTATGGGAAGACTTTAATAGATGCACAAAATGAAAACGTCTCATTTTAGACCCTGTCAGCTTTGGGGGGCTTTTGATGTCAAAAGATCAGCTCAGTGTCACTCTGACCTGAGCACCAATCTACACGTTTCCCCTCCACACAGGATCTGTTACCAACTACAGAGAGCATCCAGTTACACCTTTCAAACCACGATCAATACGTCAAGACAGTCATTGGTCACAATCTCTACTCTGACCTTGTTCGTCATGGTAAGTCTTTACCATCAATCAGCTTACAACGGATCAATGCATCTTCTCATGACATCCTCCCAGCATCTCCGACCGAACAGTGGTGTTCATGGTTTGGAATTTGGATCATAGGCTGCAACACATGTCTATGGACTTTGTTGTATGTTTGATTGCCATACAGGGCCTTGCAGATGTATGTATAACCCTTGCCACATCATAGCCAAAAATCTAAATAGTTCTCTGTCACACATCAATTTGCATATAGGCTAGCACATCACTTTGAATCTCATCTGACCAGACTATATGTTGGCTGCTATTTTTTCTAAACATATAACACATTGGAAGTCACACACTAAGTAAGCCTCCTAGTCAAAACTTGAAAAAGAGCTCATTATTTTACTACGGCTTCACACACAGTCCTCCTTTTAAAACTCTCTTATTCAAGCTTCATACTAACATTAACTGGCAGACACATTCAGCGGATCATCTATATTTAATTTGTAGCCTATTTTTAAGGGAGTGTCTGGATCTCTGGTGGCATGACAGGCCAAGATTGGTTATATTTATCCTGGCACATGGTGACACAAGACTCCATTTGACAATATAGTGACACTAAAGCAAAAATAAGCAAAACAATAAAATGTGCTTAAAACATTTCAGTGATTAAAGGATCATAGGACGAGAATCTGAAATTAAACTTTGGTCCTTTTTTTATTTTTTGCTTCAACATATTGCCATTGTGACACTGAAGACTGTAAAAAGGCAGTGCATGCCTCCACTTAGACGCAAACCAGCTTCTAGAAATACCCGTGTGCGAAAAATCTGTTTATTCCCTACACTTGCATTCTCCCCAAAGCAACACAGCACCCTGAGCGCACATATCCCTCAGGCCTGGCCTTGCAGTTTAGCTGTGACCTACATTTAATTCCTTCTACAGGAGCGACGCCGGTGTTGACTTTTTGAGCAATTTGACTCCTTTTTGCTGAGAGCTGAAGAGCCGTCTTGCTTGACATCTCCATCAGATCCGGTTTCATGGTGCTGTTTAGCTTCCCTTAAGCTTGCCTGAGCCTCACAGATGGCTTGATTTCAGCAGAGGAAAGTGAACCAGATTAACTTCTCGGCTGAAATAAAGATCCAGGGAAAATGTCTAAAAATTGCAATGAGTAACTGCAAGGTGCTGGTTATTTCAGTCACAACCAAGATTCAAGGCTCACAAATATTTTAAAAGTGTATGAATCATCAAAGGGCAACAACTCTCAAGTAATCCCACATGAAATCTTTTCACGGTTGATGAAATGACAGCAGCGGACCACGCAGCGCAGAAGTTTGTCGTCAGTATTGTTCTTGGCCAAATATAATGACAAGTTTTGGTGACTGTTTAGAAATCATATATAGATTTTTATGCACCTCCATAAATAACCCAAGATAAGAACAGCTTTTGTAGCGGGTCTTTGTTAAACATTATATAAGTGTAAACCTGACTGAACAACGTGTGGCTATAAATGAATCAAACCATTTCCTTAACGCCAAGTCCGACTCGCTACAAGGAATTTTAGCGCATTCTTTTCCACCAGTCAATTTCACATCTGGGATCTGATCTAAAACTGCATCATTTTGCGCTTACAGGTATTATTATTTCTATATACATTAGATTCCTAGATCTAATGTATATAGATCTATATACATTTTTCTGGAATATTTTTATTCCAGAAAAATACCACGTACATTTTCTGGAGAAGACATAAAATTCAAACAGCTACTGTAAGCCAATGTGAGCTATAATGTTGCAAAAAACTGACCCAACCATTATAGTGAAATCTGGAGTTTTATTTGTTGTATTTGATCATGTTTTTTAGTTAAACTTAAAAGGCTCCATGTTGGTTATATTTACCCATTTCATTGAAGCCGAACTTAAAACAGTTGATAGTTCTACAGTGGCCAATTATTGTTTGGCAATATTCTATTATTTGTTTACTGGAGGAAAAATTGCTAAATATTAACAAACTCAAACTGCCAACCTCTCACAAAGCTAATATGGTTGGGATTAGTTCTCTGGATACTAATTTTGGTACCATTTTCCATGGTACTAGTTTCACAAGTGTATAGATGAACGCTGCATTCACACTTAAAAATAGTCGCTGAGTTCTAGCAGAAAAATTCTACTATGTAATGCAGCAAAACATCTAATGTAGAGGATGCCTTGCTGTAGCAGCAAAACACAATGAATAGTGCAAAATATTGTGACAAAATTTTAGATCCATATAATCAATTCAGTTACCGTTACTGTCATTAGAGATTCTGTTTTGATTTTCAGGTTATTCTGATAAGGACAATTCCCTTTATTTTATAATAGTAAAATCCTGTTGAACTAGTTACTGTTTATAGTAGTAAGGCTAGAAGATATATCTTTATGCTGTTATCTTCTTAGATTATTCATTTTATATTACAGTTGATAAGAGAAATCTGAATAGGTCAAAATCATTAACAAGTCAAAGTTTTACGAATTGGCCACACAATCCTGATCAGTGCATCTCTATCATTTATGAAATATTTATTTCTCTTTTGAAAGTACAACACATTACATCCCACACAAACATAGTATTTATAGTTGTCTAATTAAAGATGACTATATAAATATCCCTAAAGGTTACAATGGGATCTGCCATTGCATTATAGACTCATTTACAAAAAGAAGTCAAATAGGAAATTTAATTGCGACATTTTTTCCTCTCTCTTTGGTCATAAAAAAAAAGCTAAAATTTTGACATCTCAGTCATAATTATCTTTTTAATTCAGCCACTCAACCTGCAAACAAAGAACTGGGGGGAATCCTATTAGTCGAGATTTGTTTGCATTTTTGAGAGAAAACCTGATTATGTTGCGAATCATTAGCTTTTAGCTTTAGAACATGTTTTTCTTATGTGTACCTTTTGTGGCACACTGTGCGACTCAAAATATGCTAATCAGATGTAAATGATATACCCGAAAACATTTGGCTTTCCGGGATGAGTATGAAAGCTTTGTGTTTTAACGATTTTTAGGAAGCCATCTATTGAAAAAGCAAAGACCATTATGCTGATTTCCTAAAGATTTTTTTGCTCAGTGGAGGCTATTTTTTCACTCTAATGAAGTGCTTCAAAAACCTTCACATGACCAAGAAAGATTGACATGACTAAAAATGTTTCCTTGAAAGGTTAAACACACACAGTAAGAAAGGAAACACCAACAGTGATAACGCTGAGAAACTAAGAAATAAACATTAAAAAAAAAACAAAAGATTCCTACATTTTAAAACTGTTGAAGTGTTCAGATCCATCAGCTCAAAGTGGGACACCGTAAACGTGTTTGGCAATAATTCATTATCATAATTGTTCTATTAATAGAGTCAGCTATTGTTACAGAGCATTCAGGTCATCCAGCACAGATACTATTTAAACGAGTAGATTTTGAGTGGTTCTTATATATAATATTAGGGCAATAGAAGCAAACCAAATAAAGTAATCTTTATTTATGTTCAAGGTCTGACACTCGGTATGTCAAAATAAAAACTGGACTATTGTTTTACTTCATATTGTAAGGTTAGAGACAGAGTCACTATCTGCATAGCTTGATTAAAACTTTCATGCAGTACAGGGGACCAACTCCCCATGCAGCCTCTATCCTCACACATTGACTTGTTTTATTTTAAATAAAATAAAATCAAAAAACAAAATAGTGGTAATAATAATAATACCACATAATCCCTCCCTCTGTTTCTCATCCACCACTTCGTGACTTCTGCTTCTTCAGTATGTTTCTTTTGTGGGTTCTACTTGTGTGGTCCAGAATAGCTGTTATGGTCTCTGCTTTGACCAGAGGATAACTGTGGCTTTTCAGGCCACTGACTCAGTCCCACCAAAGGCTTCATTTTATCAGCGGTCCTACTCCACCATTGGAGCTTCTGATTCAAACACCAAGGCTGGTCCACCAACTAAACTACTATTTATGCCAAGATCCACATGAAAAGAAGTGTAAAGAAATGCAGATATAAAGGTGGTTTGCCTAGCAAGATGATGTTTTGTGTGATCATTCACTTAACTCATTCCTCTCTTACTATAAACTACCAATAAACTGCCAAAAATAAAGCTACTAAGCTTTTTTCCCAACTTACAAGGAAAATATTATTAGGCTGCTTGGAAATATTTCTTGTTTCTAATATTGTATTTTAAAGAAAGACTTAAGTAGTTAAATTTAAAAAAAATAATCAACAGAGCGCGCTATTTTTTAAATCAGGCTAGTAATAAGAATAATCAATAAAATAAATTGATTACTAAAATATTCGTTAGACTAAAGTAATTCCCAAAGTATCACATAAGACACTGAGGTGACTTGAACTATGGTTTATCCTCTTCCACATTTTAGATTCTCACATTTAATGCCGCTCAGAAAAACCCAGCACAATGCCATCACAGACAGTAGAAGAAGAGCCCTACAGTCAACCATCTAATAAACGCAGCTTTTTTTTTCCATCTCACCAAATGAATTTTTTCCAATCCAAGGTTTTAAAACCTGATGGATCTAGTGTTCCTCCAAAAACTGCATCTAATCACTGATCATCTGATGCACTCGCATCATAAACTCCTGTTCCTGAATCGATTAATGTTTGCATCTCTACCATGGTGAATTTTCATTTATGAGTGTCATCTGCAAGTTATGAGCTATCTGAGTTGTAGGTTCTCTAAAATATAATAAAATATCCTCTTTGGAGATGAAAATGAATGGTGGAATAAGCTATTTCTAAATAAGACTACTGAAAAGTCTTTCCAGGTCGAATTTAATTTAAAATTTATTGTAAAAACACAATTTTTCCTGGAAGGTGTTTACAATATTTGTCCATATTTGGGAGTCAAAGAGAACGTGCCAACACAGGAGGAGCCACTACAATTTAAACATGTCACAAAAAAAATCCATTCTTTTTTATCGGGATAACTGGAGCATCTGTCCTGCTTAAAGAAAACAAAAGTATTCCAACCCCTTGAGAGTGTTTTGTATTTTGTCATATTGCACAAAATGTATTGGCATCTTATGTGCACAAAGTTGTAAATAAATCTCTGCTGATTTATATACAACAATGGAAAAAAGATGGTTTTAAAATCACTTGTGCATTACATTCAGCTACCACTGTAAAACCATCTTTCACTGTTGCTGCAGGGGCTTTGGGGTAGATCTCTATCAACTATGCATGCCTCAAGATGGAAAATTTTGCCCATTTTTACAGAACAGACCAGGCTTAGTCAGACTGGCTGGAGAAATCTTTGAACATAATTGATACAAATTCTCAATTTAGGACTTCTCTACCAGGTTTTCTTCCAGGATTTCTCCGATTTAAAGTCCATACATCTTCCTATCCCTGTCCCTGTTGGAGAAAGATTTCCAGCATGATGCTCCCACCACCATGTTTCACCTAGGGGATAGTGTATTCAGGGAAATGCAATAAAAAGTACATTACCATCTGCAGTGCAATTTCAGATAGACAAAAGATTTATTGGATATATTTTCACGCTTCGCCGGTAACATGAGCTGCTGTACAACATGCAGAGCATCCAAACATCCAAAGCTCTGGTCAGAAGTTAAGTAAGCAAAACGATGTCTCAAAAAAGGACTTATCCTTCAGGGAGGGAGAAAAGAAAGAGGAAGAATAGAAAAAAGCCAAGATAAAGGTTTGTTTTACTGTGCATTGGTAATGTAATGTAATGTAATGTAAAAGATTAGTAAAACTGCTAATAGAAAATTAGCTAGATTGCGACCTGGAACGGTCCAGTTCAACAGCCAAACATTTATGCTAGGGTCTTTGTGTGAAACTGAGTTCAAACTTTAAATGAGTTGATTCTCATGGTTGGCTCTTTATATTTCTGAGGTATTTTTGGCTTCAAAACTGTGTTTTTGATAACATTTGATAACAATAATTAAAACTTCTCAATGTTTGACATTGTCTAGCAAAATGTTTTTACGTCAGGCTACAAGCTGCTACATCGATGAGCTGCTCTATGCTGTAGTTGAGGATATGTTGTTTGCTGCTGAGCATAATCATTTTGTGGCTAAAACAAATATTATTTTTACATCAACTTCTAAGTTATGTGAAACTTCTGTTAAAATCATTTGAAGGCTCAGAATCAGTCCAGTACCGGTCCACATTCTCAGTGGAGAAAGATTCACCTGGTATAAATGACATTTTTAGCTATTGGAGTAACGCTTAAGAGAAATTTATTTAATCAAAGAATGTCATGAATATGTGTGTTGGGCTGCACTGATTGCAGTTTTCTGGCCGATCCCTGGTTACCGATCTTTAAAAAGCCTGACCAGCTGATTTTGATTTTGGCTGATATAAATTTTTTTGTCTGAAATGTCGCTAAATATAGCAAGAAAGTCAGTGAGTTGGCAACAGTGGGGTGAATATTGTTAACTGCAAACGTTCAGACCTGACCTGGTGGGACGGTCTGTCGGTCAAACCTCTCACCGCAGAGCAGAAGAGGACAGAGGCTGATTTTTAACCCTTTGCTGACGAAGATAAGATGGACTATACATGTAAGTATCAGCCGATGACGATCCCCCAAAATTAAGGAACGTGGAGGCCAGAAATCAGCTGGTCAATAAATCAGCTGGGCAATAAATGTATCCTATTATACATGTATATAATGTAAACAGCTCTGTCAGAGATGCAATAAGTTTATAACAGGTGTGTGAATAATCTAATGATCTGGCTGCTGATTGCAGTCAGTCCATATTGTTAGCAGAACTAGAGGCCCCCAAAACCAAATTTCGCTTAGGGCCCCATGGAGGCTTGGGCCGGCCCTGGGTATAGTAAATTGTGTTTGACAGAAGGCATAGACTACATAAGATTTTTTTTTTCTTCCAACTACTCCTTTTAATTTAAAACTTGTGTTTATATCAATTTTATATCATTTTAAGCTGCAAGCAAATAAAATAAATACATAAATGTAGGAATATTTTTTCTTTGTATAACTGATGGGTGAAAACCAGGAATGGCAAAAGCTTACGTGTTAAAAAAAATCTGGCCACAGTTTCAAAGCAGAAGCTGTGCCCAAACAACAAACTGAATCGTTTCTTTAAATCTCCACAATCTACATGCAGTCGTGAAAGCCGGCCAACCGAGTCCATAATTTCCCAAGAAGATACTGAGGCCCGTCCTCGTGGATCCTTGTCAAAAACCTGCATGCTTACACACAAACACAAGGGGAAGGACAGCAGAATAACCAAAACAGATCCATCCACCATGTTGGCCTGAGCAAGCCTGCCAAACCTTTTTCTTTTTTTTTATGAAAGACACACACACAAACAGGCACGCAAAGAGGGGCTGACAAGCTGACTGGGGTTTGCTAGCTCGGCAGGGGGATGGCGCCATCTGTCCCAGTAAAGGGTTAATCCAACCAAAAGCCACAGGCCAGCATTTTCCAGTCCTCAAATTTCTGACTACGTTCTGGCTAAATGTATTTGTTTTGCCTTGGAGAGAGGAAAGCCCGGTCCGACAGATGCCTCCACCATCTCGCTTTCTTCTTCAAAACCCCTTCAAAATCTCCTTGTGTGGTGTTGACTTTGACATATGTGGCAAAGACGGCAGTGTTTGCAGCTGATCTGGACGCCTTTCATTAGAAGTTGAATGTCTCCAGATCCAGAGAATCAGACATTCAGACAGATATGAGATGGTCCATATGTCAATAAAAATCAAAACAGGCCTTTCTTCAGACCTGTTTTCTTTTTTTTTTCTACATAGGTATTGAAATATAGAAAAATGCAGGGGGCTCAAGGAGCAGAGTAATGGCTGAGAGATTAGACTAAAAAAAACCCTTAAGGGGCAAGAGGGCTGTGTAAAGCTAAATCAGCCAGAAACCAGCCTGAAAATGCCCCCCGCGTACACTCGCAGCCAGCCTTTGTCTCTTTTTTTTTCTTCCACGCTCAAAACAAGCTTGGCCGGCTAAGTGCTGCTACCTACAGCTACATGGGAATGGGAAAGAAAAGCTTTAAAATGAACAATTTAGAGGGGCGGGAAGGGAGTGGGCACAGAAGGGTAGAAATGGAGGGGAGGAAGGGTGGGTTCGAGGGCCATCCAGACATTAGATAGACTGAAGAAGAAAAAAAAAAAACAGGGAGGAAGGGAAAAAAAGGAGACAGAGAAAAATGGCAAAAGAATGAAAGGGAGAGGACGGAGGAGAGGAAGGAGCTAAGCTTAGCATCCGAGGAGCTCCAGCCGGACAAACGGGACGGGTAAAGCGGCTTCCAGCACGATCACACATCATGTCAACACTGGCGACCGCAGGGCTTTCGCACGAGACGCGCGCAGACGGTCGAACCTGAGACAGACGAGACGCAGACGGCTTCCGTTTGACCACAAACACATCAACCTCCATTACTGCCGGCGATGTGCCTTCCGCCTGATGCACAGTCTCCCTGCCTCTCCTCCATCCTCATGCCCCCACTCCTCCAATCCCACCTCTACGAGTATTAAATCACAGCCACCCCTCGTCTTCAAATCAAACACAAAAACAAAATACCTCAATCAGAAAAGGTTGTGATTGGCTCCTGCTCCCTCAGCCTACAGTCCGGAGAACAACACCACGTCGACAGGAGACAGAAGAAGAGATTTAAAAAAAAAAAGAAGGAAAAAAAATCCAGTCAGGTGTAGATGAGAGGAAAGAAGGAAGGGGTGGGGGGTATGGGAAGGATGCAGATTTAGTTATCCTTTCTCCTCCTATGCCTGTGTCCTCTGTCCAGCTTTGGCTTGGGGATGCTACGCTAACTGGAGCTAACCTAAGCAGCATCCACACATTGGCTTAATATGTGCTCCGTCTCACACACACCAATGCGAGGCTTCTGTGTCTCTCTCTCACTGACTGAGCCCCGCTGTTTCCCGTCTCGCAGGCACCCACATGCACCCGCCCACCCCCCCACACACACAGCCCTCTTCTCCTCCCTTTTAGCTCTTCACCCCCATTCCCTCTTGTTCTCACAGATGCCATCAGATCCTAAAACCTGCTATTTTCTCTGTTATTCTCCCCATACACCGATGGTACAGCATGCACCAACTTATACACAAGCTGTCTGCTGTTTTGAGTCCATAACAAGGAATCCTTGACCAAGATGTGAGGAAAAGGAGTGAGGGGAAGAAACTTTAGTGCCTCGCTGAGGGGGAAGTTGTGCAGGAGTGAGACAGGAGCTGCATAAATTTACATGTCAAACAACGGAACGAGCTCAGAAGTTCACCGACTTTTATAAGTGTTACAACTCCAGCAGATGAGTGTTGAAAAGTTCAGCACAGATTTTGTGTGAGACGACAAACTACGAATTGCAATCTCGCAGATCTAGTTGAGAAACAGCTTGAGAAGAAAGACATGCAGCTGAGAGTTGGACTCATTTGTTACGCCCAGAAGTCAGAGGAAGGGGGCTGGGAAAAACAAGAGGAGCACATATGAGTGTGTGAGGTCAAAGGTCATCCAAGACATTCAAAGACCTCAGTGTGCATCAGCTGTATTTTGCAAAAATGCATGTACTGGCATTCTAACCCTTTCCAGGCTGAAAGATAAATGACTTTGCTTCCCTCTTCAATTTCTTTTAAGCCAACTTTATGCTGACAGGTAGGCTCTAATAAAATAACAGTTTGATTCTACATGTCTGTTATTAACTAGGCCTAAGTGTGGCTAGCAAAACCAAACCCAAATATCAGCGAAAACACAGTCATAACAAGATTTAACAAGTGGTGCAATTATAGTTTAGCTAGCTTTATCCCATTACTATATGAAACAATTTCTGTGTTTTGTTTTCATTCTATTATGTTTGATATTTTATGTTACATTTCTGGGGACAAAAACAGAAAAACAGAAGACATCTGCAAAAAGGCTGTGGAACAGTATTCCAGTTTGCCATGGGCGCCGCTGGTCTTGATGTTCATACCTTATATGGTTTTTGAAAGCATTGGGATACAAGGAAAAAACTCTGAACCCTCTATCGCTGTTGGCTAAAATAACTAATTCCCACAGATACAACTTCCACACCAAAGAGTGTTGTGGCTGCCTTCAGTTTGGTGCATTCAATGACTGAAAAAAAGACTACGATAAAGACTGCCCAATTAAGATCAACAGATCATCCATAGTTATGTAGAAAATAAGAAACTTACAGTAGGAAAAAAATAAGAAAAAAAACTTCACATACATGAATGGTAAAGTGAAGCCATTCGGAGAACTTAAACAACTCGTCATTATTGCAGTTTTTTTTTTTTGTTTTTTTTTTAACAACAGTTCCTGTCATGTTCAAAGTTATAAAAGCATATTCAAAATAAAAACACATATTACAACAAAGTAACTTAACAGTGTACTCTGAGCTACAGTCTATTTGCTGTCTAGTGTTTGTGAATTCACCTATTCAGTTTTTTGCAAAGCATATATATAATATTTGTAAGAAAAAAAAAAAAAAACAGTTAGGGAAACTGAAATACCTTGACACAAGCGTACTTCACACAATATTGGCTAGCATTTGCAAAAGAAGCCAATCCAGGAGTGCATTTCCTTTTTCTTGACACTGATAGGATGTGACTTCAATAAGGGGAAGTTAGGAAGACTTTAGATGCTAGCTTCTGCTGTGATGCTAAGACAATTTCCAGTGAATGTTTTAATGCATATTAAAGTATATTCATTGCCTGATCTATTAAAATAGGCAGTTATAATTATGGAGGTGCTCTCAAGTATTCATAGATTTCAGCTGGTTTTGTGACTAAAACATACAAAATAGCTGTATTGATAATTTACACAATATTACATTTGTTTCATGCTGTTTTACTGTAGAAATAAAACATCTGTCGAAAGTCATAATTCAAAAACGTTTGGCTTTTCCGACATTTGGAGAAGCATTGTCAAAGGGAAAATGAATTCCTGTCCACACTTTTGCTGTTTTTGTGTGTGTGTTTTTCCCCCCACACAGCCATTGAGACAGATTTTTTGGGAATGACTTATCCCAGTGCCTTGTCGGTTTTTAAACAATAATTTGGAAGCAAGCATGAGAAGACTAGAAAACCGTGGAAATTACAAACAGCACTTGGTGAGTTCCTTGCCCATCACTGTGACCATAATGGGTAGATGCTTCACCATCTAACCCACTATGTGGCTCCACAATTTTCAGGGTCGAAAAAAAGCTGGAGTAAATAGAATCTGCACTCTTGAAGAAATACTGCTGAAGGGAGAAGTATCAAATGGTAAAATTGTTCATTTTGCACCTTATTTACATTTTGAACTGTAAACGTCCTGCGACGTTTACAGTTCTGCGACTGTAAACGGAAGACTATGAAACTAAACTATGCTAAAACATCATAAATTCAAAACCAAACTATGAAATAATATCTTTATGCGATGATGTTATCTGGTATAATGACACTAATTTATCTGAATATTACTATACAATAGTTAGGAGCCAACACAAACGCACACTATTGTACAAACATGTAATCCATGAATATAAAAATTAAGGGAACAAATCAGACATTTAAAGGATGCTTTCCTAATTTTTCAACACTTGCATTATTGGAAGAGATAGTCAAACCTTAGAAAAGGCTCTGAAATAACTGTTCAAGCGCTGCTGTATTCACATCAGCTTGTTGGTGAAGTCCGAAAACGGTGGACACAGACTGGGCTCTGTGTGTGTTTAAATCAGCTCTGAACCAGTTTAACAGGAAGGATCTGTCATTACAAACCCAATAAAAACATCCTTGATGAACACAACAAACCCTTATGCAACATGTGACAGAAGACACACAGGAGATTTGGGATTCTGTTCTGAATCGATATGGTCTGGTCATTTCTCAGCCCTTTGGTTTTTGATTTATTCGCCACTTTTTGCCATTTAGGAACAACTATAGCCGTTGTAATGATGTTATTTGTTTGTCTCAGGTATCACAAAGTGATTCCAACTGTGAGTGCAATCTGTAACCTCAGTCAACTAGCATGACAACGGCGACCTTTGTTAACACTGTAAATCAACAACAGCATCCTCACCTTAGTACAATGCAACTGTAAAACACCACAGTATGTTTTTATATTAGCTTAACTGGTTATATACAATCAGCATTCGTTTCAGTGAAGTTTTTTTTTTTTTTTTGCGTCTTTCAATCCTTTTTGCCCATCCCCCTTCTACCCCCCACACAAAAACTACACCCCACCCCCATCAGGATCCCCACAGCTTCAGCACCCCCCTTCCAATCGAGCTGTCCTCTTAGCCTATATACAGGTCGTCCAATCGTCTGCAAAGCTAGCGCCGCTGTTCATGATACATGCACGTGAACGCAGGCTTTTGCAAACCTCGTTCAGTTCAGACGTGACTACTGAGCCATCAGTGAACAACGCCACTTGCCTTGATGCGGGAGACACCCGAGCCACGTTTGTAACGCCAAGCATCGGGGGTTAAAGCCAGGTATAAATCCAACAACACAAGCTTTCTCACTTCCTGCTGCTATTTCGCCGACCGCTTACAACTGGCAAGAAAAAAATAAGAAAGGAAGACAGAGACTGCTACTAAAGGGAAGAGGGAGCTGCAGAGGCAGCAGGGGACGAAAGACAGTTGTGTCATAGCTTTCGGGGAGTGGAGTGGAGTGGGGGGGTTAAGGAATGGAAGCAGGACAGAGAGAGAGGAGGGCTTGTGGGGGTAATGGGAGAATAGGAATGCATTAATGGGGTGACCACAAGGGAAGCAGACAAATGCCTCAGCATTCAGGGAAGGGTGGGTTCACTGGGTGTTATATTTGATCAGGGTGTTATGGTAACATCTATTTTTTTTCCCACCCATGGCATTTGAGTTGAGATTTTTAGAGATGATGTCTCGATTTAAAACCATTATCGAAACTGTCAACCATAAATAAATTGGGACAGTGATACTGATCAACACAATGAATATCCAATGTAAATTTACTTGGTAAGAATTTCTCTCTGTTCTACTCTAAATAGAAATGGGTCATTTCTGTTGAGGGTAAAGATCAAAAGCCACTACTCCACCGAGTTCATAATAAGCACCTCACTGATCCTAAAGATTCTTCGAGTCTTCTTCGTGTGGTAATAACTTCAACAGATAAGCGTGGTGTGGTTAGCTTAAGCTGGTGACACTTGAGTATGGTGTGCTTACTGGTCTGAAAAAGATCAGAATTTTTTTTTAGTTTCCTCACATGTATTTTACACCTACTTCATCTGAGCCTGTGATGGAAAAATAGCTTTAATCTTTGACCAAATGTAGTACAACATGGCTGTGAAACTTAATTACACAATGTATTTCTATATTTTACCCTATGGTCTGTCATCTGAGTATTTCAGAAACAACTTAATACAGTAAAACTAGTCAGATGTTCTGAACACTCTGACCACTAGATGGGAGCAGTATACTTCACAAATTATTCTTAGTATCCGTATCAAATACGCCTCAACAGGCACCTCGGATGTATTGGGACTAGTGATTTTAGATGATTTACAAGGATGAGTTGTTGGAATGTATAAAAAAGTCTGGGCTAATATGTCAGCATTTTCACAATCTGCATGAATACGAGAGGGCAAAATTTTCACTCTGAAACCCATTTAAAAAAGAAACATTTTTGGGCCCCTAAAGCACTATTTCAGTG
Organism: Brachyrhaphis roseni; assembly: GCA_903066815.1. Lineage (NCBI taxonomy): Eukaryota > Metazoa > Chordata > Actinopteri > Cyprinodontiformes > Poeciliidae > Brachyrhaphis > Brachyrhaphis roseni. The sequence continues at coordinate 68,936 of CAEFZY010048654.1, forward strand.
TGGATGCAAGACACAGAACTTTGTTTAGAATTGTACCTAAAAATGGAGCTGTATAATATGTAAAACATACTTCCTATAGCAGATAGATGTGGTGATTAGAGAACAAGGTGATGTTTGATCGACAAGCTACGACTTATTATAATAGTATAATGACAATGTTTTTGCTTGAGTACTACAGCTTACTCTATGTTGTCATAAGTGCCAGTTTGAAAAGACTAAGCTGTCTATGGAAAACAAGTTTAACTGCTTCAATGAAGTGTGTAAAATAACAGAACATATTATTTGTTTCTTTTTAAAAAAAAATATGGTCTGTCTCAACCCCAAATAGTTTGTAAAGTAGATCGAGCACTAAGGTGTGGCTACTTTGACTCAACCACTTGCTTACAAGCAAAAATGACCACTTACCATACCCTAAGATCAAAACTTGAATTCATGCAACAATGGATGATATTACAGCGGCAATCTATAAAATATGTATATTTGGGCAATCATCTACCAGCTAGAGTGCCAGGTGGTCTGGTCCTTGCTTCACCTGTCTTTAAGACTATGTTTACAAGAGACTGCTGAATGGAAACTGTTGGTATTTCCAGAGGTTGATTAGGAAAAAGTGCCATGTTTATGCTACCAAGACACCTTGAGTCAGACGTAGTTTTCATGCCAGGCCACTATATGGCACTGTGATCTTAGCATGGCATTAAATGTATGTGCTTTGGACCCCTAGCTTCCACCACTAACTTCCACGCTCCATTTAGAGGAACCTTAACCGAACTGTTCTGACCTACTAAAGCTACTAAAAGCCACAATGTCCTCATGGTGATTAGCAGAGCGTGATCATTGGTATGAAGGACTAAGACTTTATAAACTATGAAGTTTGTACAAGAAATTTTTGATAACCCTTGCAGGAAAAAAATTACAAATTGATAAACCGAGCTTTTTCTATTTCTGTGTAGTCCTATAGGTCTTTTAAAAACATGTTTGCAGTTCCTCAGAGGCTATTGACGGTGGAAAACCAAGGAAGGGGTCACGTTCTTATTGATTGCCTTGAGTGTCCTCTTGGCTGCAAAGGGCAACGAGGTCAACGTGAGACAGCAGGGTGAGGGGTGTGGAAAGCTCACACAAGGCATCACAAGAGCTACAAGTCAACATAAAAGGGAAGCCCCCTCACTGTTGATGCAACTAAACAGATGGCTTTCATACAACTGGATCCAAACCACTAAATCATACTTGATGGAAACTTTAAAAATCAGTGTTCTGGTAGCTCTCAGAGACTTGTGCAGGAATGACAGAGAGGCATTTTTGCATAGTAACACCTCCCCATCTGCTACCGTTTCTGGATCTCTGCAAATGTTTTGGTAAACATTTGATCTGGTGATGCAAGTCAATATATCTGACTAGATAGCTTGTGTAAGGTGTAAACAACAAATTTTTACATTTACATTTTTGTTACGTCAAACAAAAATGGCATCTGTCATTTGCAAACTTTACTCTATCACCTACCTGCTCCATGACCACAAAACAAAAACTTTATAACCCAGAGAACAAGTGGCTAGGAGAGTGCTGTCATGCTTTATTTACTTCAAACAACATTAGCGTGCCTGAAACCACTCAGTAATTGCAGTGGGCATTTATGACCAGACCCCCACCAAGTAACAGTGTCTGGCCGACATATGGCGTAGTGCAGACAAAGTCCCTGAAATGGGCTTCCTGCATACTGAAAGTAATTTATGGGGGAGAATCAGAAGTAAACTAATTAAAAAGGCAGGGGATGAAAATCCTGTTTTTAGTTGATGCCAAGCTTAAAACTAAGCAATGAACCTGAGTATCTGCTTCGTGTACATTTTCTGCTATGGCCTTGCAAAAGTATAATCCTAATTTTTTTTCATAGATTTAGTCAAGGTTCGAACACAAATTGCAATGTATTTTAATGGCATTTTATGAGATGAACCATAGAAAGGTATTGCTTAATGATAGAGAAGGAAACATAAAAATTGATTCTCAAAAGGATTTAGGTTTGGCTTTGACTCGGCCATTTTGACAAAAAATGCTTCATCTAAACCCTTCCATTGTAGCACTGACTGTGTTTCTGCAGCCTCTAACGCGCTCTTTTCCATAATTCCCTGTATTTACCATCAATAATCCCATCAACTCTGACCATATTATCCATCTCTTTTAAAATATCTTCCCCACACGATGATGCTGTTTTATTAAAGGAATATATAGTGTTTTTCATAAATTCTAAAAAGTTCAATTGTGGTCTCATCTGAACAGGGGACCTTCTTAAAGATATGTGTCGTTCCTGATTTAAGCTTTATGAATGCAATGATGCTGTTTGTTCACTAATGCTCTTCAACAAAGTTCTGAGGCCTTCACAGAACAGCTGGATTTATGCCGAGGCAGGACAAATTTTTCTGCATAGCAACCAATTTATCTGCTAGAAAGTCACATAACATAAGATTGAGCAGATATATTAGCAAAACAAGCTGTGTTCTGATAGAATGGGTGGAGAATGTTATCGCTGCTCATCAGTTTGGAAAACAGAAGGTGAAGTTCACTCCTGGGAGAAAGAGGGATGTGTTGTGTAATAAAACAGTTAAAGCAATAAGATCAGGTCAGTCCAAGGGAGGATGTGGCTTAATCGGCTTGGCTAACTGCATGGTCAATATTGGCCTACAGACAAATGTAACACTACTCTGATCAAACTTAAACAATCAGCCCTAATTAGAAATAAGGGTCAAGTGTTGGTGCAAGGCAAATATCCTAAATGAAACACTCATCTACCACCAATTGGCCAAAGGCTGAGACAATGACTCAATAATAATGTGTGTGAAGTTCTTGCACCAGCAGAGTGAAATATAAAGTATCCGTATCCCTTTAAAACTTTTCCAGACTTTATCATGTTACAATTAATGACTTCAATATACTGAACAGGATTCAAATAGTGTGTAATCGAGAGGTGGGAGGAAAGCGATACAAGATTTGATGAAAAGTGTGGAATTAATTTGTATTTAGTACATCTAAAGCAATATTTATCCAGTCACCTTCGACTGCAAACATTTTTGGAGTACATTTGTGAAAGTCCTGCATGATATAAAGAAAGCAGTATGTTGAATATTGTGATTTGCTTCCAAGAGGCGGTGACGGTGTAAGAAAAAAAAAAAAGAAAGCATCAGACTCACAAGGCACTGCATGACGGTAAAGGTTTTCTCGGATGGTCTGCTGCAGTTCGTGGTCAGGTGACGACTTCTGGAAGCGCTGGCTGAGATAATGCTTCAGGTCCTTATTCAACTTCGTTCCTGTCAAAAATAGACAAAAATAAACATGTCAGTGCATAAATTCAACTAATGCAAAATAAGCCAAGCAGACAGATACTATGAGGAGAGCCAAAATATTACAGCTACTCCACAATTATGTGCTAAATGACCAGAACACTTGGCTCCCACCAAATGAAGTGAACAAGTTGATCCCGCTAAGTTGAAGAGCATCGCTGTGACCTGCATGCTTGCCATCGTCCCACAGACGGATGACCACTTGTAAGCCGTTTCTCCTACCAGCTTGGGTCGGGCCAAAACTGAAACTGCTAGCAGTAAGGCTAACACCACGACGCAGCCCTCCCACAGCTACGCCATCTGGACCTCAGACACACATTCGGCTACTCAAGGGCAGTGTGACTAGAGAAGGTCCGTGTGTGCCTGATGTGGTTTATTATATTATTTTTTTTTCTGATCTGAATGAGTGCGTCCACTTCTCTAGCAGGGCTTAATGTGCAAACACAGCACAAAAACAATGTGACAACATAACAGATGAAACAATGAGGGTGGATGCAGTCAGTCAGACGAAAAAAAAAAAAAGGTGGGCCTGTTTAGCGAAAGAAAGAGGAAGGGGAGCTTCATCTAAATTCACAGCAGCTCATCACTTTCTCCTGTATTTTACTGTGTCCAATTATTTAGTGTACAAATTATTTATCTCCCATCTTTGCGTGGCTGCTGAGAACAATTTTGGTTGTCTGGGGCACACAACCAGTCGTAAAAAGGCCCTGGATCCTGTTTCCATGGAAACTGTGCGCATATGTGTGAGCAAGTGTGTGTGCGTGTACGTGAATGTGTATAAATCTGATGATTGAGATTGTTAGCACAGCACACAAGAGCATTCTGCACTGGTTGGCATATTGATGGTAGATTTATGTAATAAATGACAACTGAAGCCCAATAAGCCCATTTTATTGATATAAGAACTGCTTTTACTTTAAAAGAAAAATTGACTTTAATGGAAATTTTATTTCAGTGACATTGGTGCCTTCAAGTGTCTGCCAACACATAAGATGGTAAGTTCACTTCTTAATGATGTTTGTGTGTTGAAAGCTCGACTGCCGCTCTGTTAATGCATTTAATGAAATTAAACATGTATTAATTTGAAAGCAAATCTCTAAAAACAAACTGCACCGAAAAAATGGTTGTTGAGTAAAATCTTCATACTGAAAAGTTATTACCGAGCGCAGAATGCTAACTTAGTTATATTTTTGAGTATCAATTCTCCAGAACTGGGAGGGAACAAACTAGAACTACAAATTTTCTTTGGTACCTTTATAAGTTTTAAAGTGGTTTATGAAATCTGTAGTCACTTTTGAGTATTTTTCAAGTGGCTCACAACTATTACAGACCAAAAATAGCTAAATAATAAAAAGAAGAAAGATCTCATTGCATACTACCTTACTGTAAAATTGACCAGTACAGGATAATTGCATACATTAATGGAGAAAATTGCAAGTCACACCACCTACTCCCTGTGAGTTTAAGTTGCCAGGGCAATGCTTTATGGCTCAACTCCAGAAACCATCAGAACAAGCTGAACCAAAAAAATAAAAATACTGTAAATAAATAAAAATAATCAGCAGGTTTAGGCTAGCTTGCAGCTAAATTTCTTCACATTCTGTTACAGATAAACTAGTGACATCACTCTGGCTCCAGAATGCAGGTAAATACTTTATAATCCACATGCTGGATGGCTGAGAGTTAAATCATACTCTCAGAGGTTTTAAGTGTTGGCGTGAATTTGTTTTACTTTGCTTTTGTAAAGTTGTTTTTGTTTTATTCTGGAGTTCAGACAACTGGTTTGAGGCCAATGTCCCCATCTGTGCTTTTACTGCTGCACACAAGAAACCAAAAAAATAAACTTTTACTCAAAGTACATTTTTGATTCTTGAGTAGATTTATAGCTTTTACCTGGTACATTAGTAAGAAAATTACTTCTATTCATTTCTATTGAAAACACAGCTGTTTTTTTTAGTAATGGTAGCTCTGCTAGTTGCATTTTTTGCTAATCTGTGATGCTGAAGGCAGTTTAAATATCAATTCAATAACTGTCTTGTCTGTTTCAATCAGTCAAATCCTGTTTTACAGAGAAGATAGCACAATATTTAACAGCAAAGAGCAGACACTTTCCACATAGCACGAGACTTTCCAACTCTACCTCCAGAAATTCTTGCTATATTCAAACAATCCCCCAAAACATATAAACATAACAAAACTGACAGGTATGTATCAAAATCCAAAAATACTCAGCTCAACACATCTTGTTGCAATAACAATTGTAGATACAAATAACTATTTAATATTTTTGAAAAATCCATCTCAGCTTACAACATAACCTCAAGGAGACAAAGCACAGGCTTTAATCCAGTTATGTAAATCTGATCCCTCTCTCATTCACTCTTTATGTATCCTTATCCTGATAAAGCAACATGACTTTCATTACAATGAACAGACACCCTTCAAAGTCACGACGGTATGAATAACAAGGTCCTCAAGGACTTCCTTCACTGATGAAGGAAGGAGAGGTAATTATGGAGGGATGTGCTGATTAAGTAGATAGCAATATCTGCTGCTCCTCTGTGGCCGCACTCTGCCAATAACACATCAGCAACTGGTGTCAATACTTGGTGTTTAATAATAGTTGCTTCCGATTTTAAAAATGCATACTGATCGCTGGCTCGACTGCAAATTGCAGCTAAAGATTGAGGAGATGAAAAAAATCTGATAAATAAATAACTGGACCTTTATTTTAGTTGCAAACCTCAAGGTCTTACGTGAAATATCCCTCTGGATTCGCTTCCCTTTCTAAAAAAAATGCTTTACTTGTATCACAGATGATAAAACATTTGGTACCTGGGGTTCAAACTAAAATGCTAGAATTTACTAGAGGTGGAAGGTGCAGCCAGCTGAAAAGACGAGACGCTACACAATGCTGGCTTTATAAGAACAAAAGGAGATTTTAATATCCACGGCTCATATTACTTAGAAGGTGGCTGGATAAATTGCTACTTTAAACCTATTCTCCTTAAGAGTTTCACAATGTCAGGGTTTTCTCTATTAACCCTTTATATTTACGTTGGTCCAACTTGGGGTGACAGAAGGAAAACATCCAATTACAGCTGCCTTCAGTCCTTTTTTCATCACTGTTGAGAAATTTTGATTAATATTTCTTTGTTTTAATTTAACCACACAAAATTTGTTTTTTGAGCTTGAACAGCCTAGTTGGCGTCATGCCACAGCATTTCAATCTGATCAGATGAGTCAGTCCATCAATGGATTCTTTAAATCATTTTGCTAAGCTGGGGACTCCTGTGAAGGTTCACTGCTGCTCCATGTTGTCTCTGTTTGTGGCTAATGGCTCTCACTTTTGATTTGCTGCAGTTCCAAAGCCTAAGACATGGTTTTGGATATCCAAACTGATAGGTAAACATCGTCTCAACCTTTGTTGAAGAACTTTAGAACTGGCAATGACACGTTTCTTCTTTAAGTCTTTGAGTCTACTTCACGTTGTCAGAGAGGTTATAGTTGAACCGTGACAATAAAAGGAAACTGAACAACTATGTAAAGAAGAAAGTACTTTTTCACCAAAATCTTCAAATAAACATACAAATTCCAGATGGGAACGTCTTGACTTCTGATTTAAAAAATTCCCAGTTTGGGAATGTGATTCAAACATGAAACAATAAATCTTCTCAATACCCATGCCCAACAGCTCCAGGCATCTGTCTGGGTCTGCGATGGAGCGTGAGTCATTTTCCTGAAATGAAGTGAATCTCAAGCAGGAGGAAGAGTGGGATCTGGAGAACATTTGGCCCCAGTGACCACCCACCCAATATCCCCCTTGAAAAACAGATAATTAGAAAAGACATATCCTTCAAACACAGCCCACCTGGTATAGATTTTCCATAAGCCCGCCGCCCCCAAAACAAGCACGGTTTTGGAAGCGAGACATACAATCCTCGACAGAAGGGAGGTTTACTTGAGAGAAACAGAGAAGGAGGCAGAGTCTGTCACACAGAACGAGAGCATCAGAGGAAGCCAGACTAAACATCAAAAGCGCTTCAGACAGCGAGAAAAAGCGGAAAGCCCCCGCTACTTTCCAGGCATCTCCCATTGAGTCCACCCTAGCGCCCCTCGACTCTGATCAGCCATCCAAGCCCCTGTTCAGACATGCATAGCCAGACCGGGCACTGGCTGGATCTGCTGGCACCTGACATCTGTGTTCACGCTGGAGAAACATATAAACTTCAATGAAACTTGAGCTAACTGCTCGCAGGGCAATTATAGTAACAATGGGAAGCTTTGACGGCTTTCTGCTGATTTGAAACTGGAAGGAGTTAAGGGGAATAGACCTTTAACATTCCACCAAGACTTGTTATTACCTACCTTGATATTTAACACCTCTCGCTACAAAAGTGTCTTTGTATGCACAGAATGCTTAGCATGATAGGAAATAGAAGATTTTGCTGTAGCTTGTCTGACCTGGACCCTGGGATTGGGCGGGGATAATCCAACACTGGTTACAACAAAATCCAAAGATTCAAGACACCGCCATTAAAAATTGTGTTATTTTTTAACAAATACTTATGTATCAATTTTCTTTCTTGCCTCTGGAAAAGAAAACACAAACGTAATTGCAATTAATCAAAAAATTTATTTTACTTACGACAAAAACAGAACCAAAAATTTGTTTTCTAGATAGTATAAAAGCTTAAGAGATGCTTTACTTTCAGCTGTAGCATGTATGAAGGGTTTGTTTCATAATATGCAGCCAGTTTCAAGTCATCCCACTGCATCTTAATGAGATCTTAGTAACTATAAAACAGTTTTGCCAATTTAAGATAAAAACAAAATGATTACCAAAGTATCAATTTAAACTGGCCTTAGTAATTTCTCCTAGCAAGGCTACCAGTCCAAGCAGTAATTTTTATGTATGTCCTCTAAAGAAAGAAGAACTTATTTGTATTCGACTGACCCTTCCTGTTATCTGCTAAAAGCACTGCTCTCCCTTATTGTCGCAGCCATGTTTCAAAATGCTGTAGACAACACACTTTCTTTTTTAGGCCTAGCTCACACACAGGCATATGGGAAAATACATATTCATGAGTTTTGACCTTTCATCCACACAAAACCTCAGTTTAATATAAATAAAAATAATTATTTGGAAAACCTCTGGCCAAAGTGGAGGCCTGAGAAAACTCTGAATTTGTGTTTGTGTGTGTACATGGGTAAACGGAGATTTAGAGTCCAGCGCATTACGGTCTGCGACAAATAAGCCACTTGTTTTGACATGATTCCCAATTGAAATAATCTTGTGTTTAGCAGACTTTATATTCTAATATGCTATTTAAAAGTAGTTCAATCTATATATCTGTCCACACAAATGAACTTCCTGGCACCATGTTTAAATCCTAACAGGAAGTTGTGGTTGTTTTGAAGCAATCTGATTTGGTGACATAGCGTTGCGCTACACTGCCCCCTATGGGTTTGACATGTTTAAAACATGTATTTGAGCGGGTACATGTGGATGCCAACTTTTCTCAAACAGATCCCCTGTGAACAATATATTTGTTTAAAGCAATGTTTTAATAAAGACCAATGTACTTTGGTACAAAACCGAAATCACTTTGTATATGCCTGTGATTCTCTTGAGTTTATTTTTGAACAACCCATCAATGATAAAAATAGCCAACTTTGATTCTTCTTCTCTCAGAAGCAGCATCCGTGATAACGAGTGAGGTCGAGATTTCAGTCTCTTGATCAGTATTCACTGATCAAGTTAATAATTGGCTGATTCCGATCTCTCGACGCGTCTCTAGCTGTGATTGTAGCAGCCGCATTGTGATAGAAATCAGCACACTTGTCTCATCCTTCCTCTCCCTCTCTAACCGCATGAATATTGCCAGGTATGCACGGCTCCGGAAAAAGGTCTCCACGTAGAGAGGCCGACTGTAACTTCAGTCAGCACACTGAGCAGTGCCAGACACAATCATCCTCTTAACACAAAGCACAGTCTAAGTGACAAAGCAGGGAACACAGTCATATGCCTGGGTGCCAGCCTGTCTTGCACTGAGCCAAGTCAGATTTGGCAGCCCGGCCACATTTGGCTGGGAACTTGGTTTTGTATCAATGTAGAATACACAGTCTGGCACGCAGGGTAACAATTTCTCCCCCTCCCCTCTTTCTCTTCTCACTTGAATTATCTTTTGAACATCACGGGGCATGTTGCCAGGCACAGGGTCTGATTACAAAAGAAATCCTTCTTTTAGCGAGCCATTTACAAACCAAGTGTTGTTATTCTCAGATGAAAAAGTCAAACTGGAATTGTGTCCCTGTAGCCTCACTGATGTGTGCAGGCTGCACAAAGTTACAACTTAAGTAATCATCTAAGTGAGGAGTGCATTCGTGGCTCAAGATAATCAGATAATCAGGGCTAATCAGTATTTAATTGATTCAACCAGCAGCAGCTATATACAGTTAACATTTCCATCACTGCAGATCAGAGCTTAACCATATGTCATAATGATTAAAAAGGAGGCAGGGAGAGGTCAGAGGGAGGCGATTGTGACCCCTGACAGGGAACAGCTGCAACTGATCCAGGTACAGGCGTCAACTCATCCATCATTCAGGAAATGAAACAGCTCAGTAACAGTTATAATCAAATAAATCAACAAGGATAGCAAAAGTACATGCATCTATGTATGTGATTTACTGAATTTTTTTTCTTTTGTTTTTTTCTTCAGGTAAACCTACAGTAGGAAATTTCTCTACCTTGACAGGGAATGGATATTCCAAGAGAGATCAGGTCTCAGAGAAAACAACCATGAGCTCAATACTGCCCCCTGTGCTTCTCTGACAAACGTAGTTTGCATCACATCGACTGGCTTGGCCCTGTATCCATAGCAACAACTGCTAAGCCAGAGCCAACTGAAGGCAGTGATGGGTTGCAGCCAGTCAGCATCCACCGCCCCCGTCTGGATCTTGAAGGTATTACAAAAATAAACAGGACCTCTCTCTGTGAGACGGTGAAAAAGACAAACTTTTTTGTATTTATAGTATAAATAGTCGAATCCAGTCTAAACAGACTGTAAATCAGGCTGATTAGACAGTTTATTGCAAAGATACCTCTTTAATTTTCACATTTTATCACATTACAGCCTCGAATGAATTTCAATGGGGTTTTATGTGACAGAGCAAAACATATCGGAGAATAAATGTGAATGAAGTAAAAGATACATGATAGATGGTTCCCCCAAATGGAGTCTAGCCAGAATGAGTTGACTAATTTTATTAAAATATTGTATTCTAAATTTATTGTTTATTTAGCAGGTAGAAAATATATATATATATATATA
>CAEFZY010048656.1:0-22245 GCA_903066815.1 Brachyrhaphis roseni
GCCCATAAAACTAGTTTCACACCTCGTTGTGAACCGCAGAATCTCTCCCACTATCTGTCCTTACAAAGATTCTTAGGAACAGACTTTAATTTAGTATTAAGGTTCACAGAAAGGTTATCTTTACACACCAAAATTTGCTGTTTTGCACTCAGCTCCCCAAAAGACTTAATCCTGTCTTAAATCAAAAATAATACATAAAATCAACAGAACAAAATGAGGTAGAATTCTCAAATACATTCATCATTTACTAAATTCTTAATTACATAATAGAATGAACTGTATGAAACATTAAAATAATAATTTTCCTCAACAATGTAGACAGGCAATAAGAACTGTTATTTTAAATATCCCTGTGCCCCCTCCTCTTAAGTCCTACATGTTCAAACCTGTGAAAAAGAATGCAAGGCTCAAACCTATTGAACAAGGGACTGATATTCAACAAGGCCAATGTAATCACAAGGGCATAATCTGTCTCAGTCTTAATAACAGTTTCATAATAATGACCACATAAAATTTATCCAAATAAATGGTAATATTAACATTATCTTGCTTCTAATTCATATCAGAACAGGAGAATGGAGCCCTCAGATGTTAAAACAGGAATTCATTGCAAATGAAAGGATTTCAATTTCTTAAATATGTTGTTGCATTTGTCACATTAAACTTGAATAATATCCATCATTTTTGCATCTAGGACAACAGCCCCTGCTCCTCAAAATGTGTAATGCATAGTAAGGAGAGTAAAACATCTTAGGTGACATGTTCAGAGGTCTGTGTTGGTCTATTTCAAGACTCCAGGCAAACAGCAAGGTGGAAGTTGACAGGATCTCTTGCTGCTTTTCCTGCCCTGGTTCCTGCATTGGTTGACAGCCTGATTACCTCACCTGCTCACCCACTAACTGAATGATGGTGACTGGTAAAAAAAAACATATGACCACCCACTTACATACAGAGCTCCCTAAAGCCTACGTATTTATACCCATATCCCAAACAAAATTACGGTAAATAATCTAAACTCTTAAGATTCAACAAAAAAATAGAGAAATAGCTCCTACATGAAGTTAAAGGGAAAGTTCTCTGGATGTTGGATCTGACAGACTGTGGTGATAAAATAACTCATCACCTGTCATCCAAAATAGAAACAGAATCTTTGTCCCTGTTCAATCCATGAATAGAGGGGTTTAATATTTAAAACATCATGAAATACTGCTCTTCTGCTGTGTGAACTCATTTAATGCGAGAGTGGTGATACACGTTGGAATATGGTTTATTGTTGTCAGATATGAATTATGTGGATGTTTGATTCTCTGATTTGATTTTGGTTGTATTGCTGAGTTAAATGGAACTGTTCCCTTTTTTTCACTAAACTCCTTGCTTTGTTGAAATTACTCACAATGCTCTGGTTTGTTTAAAATGTTGGAAGCTGTATTATACTTATTTGTATTTCTGAGTCTGAAGTAAAGTCAGATCTGACAACTAACATTACTCAAAATACTTTATTGATCCCAAACGGGTATTAAATGTTGTTGTAACTCATATTTATTCAACATTTTCAGAGTCATTGTAGATAGTGATGGGCGTTGGCAGGAAATATCTCCTGTAGCAGTCTGTACTACAGCAAATCTAAAGAAGCCTCTGACTGAAGACACTATCTTTTTCCATGACAGTCTCATGAAAATGTTGGTCAAGGTTCTCCATAATTTTGTTGGTTTTATGAAGAATCCTTTGTATCATCATCTCCAAAAGGTTCACAGTCATCCCCAGAGCAGAACCAGAATAGAACCAGCCTTCTATATCAGGCTGTTGAACCTTTTTAACTTCCTGGTTCTGATGCTGCTGCCCCAACAGATGACGGCAGAAGAGATGAAGCTCTCAACAACAGACTGATAGAAGATCTGCACCATCTTGCTGCAAACCTTGAAGGATCTTGGCTTCCGCAACAAGTCCAGTCTGCTCCGTCTCTTATAGATGCTCCACTGTTGTATCTCCAGTCCAGTCTGTTGTCCAGATAAACATCAAGGTATTTATATTCCTCAACCACCTCCACTTCTTCTCCCATGATGGAAAGAGGGTTTAATCTAACACAGTTTCTTCTGAGCTCTACATCACAGTGCTGTTGTAATATTAATGCAATACATTAATTAAATCTGTTTAATCTATTCAAACCATTCAGAAATCAAAGAGCAACAACAACATCAAGCACTCAAGTTTAAGTTTGTTCTATTGTTTTCATTTTATGAGGAAATTATCATTTTCAACTCATTTTCATCCGTTTTTTATTTGAAACCAGTGTAACAGCTTTAAATAGCATGTTGAGTAGCAAAAAAGCATAAAAAGACTCAGTGTGCAATATAAAGATACAAAACAGAGGTAATATTTGCAGAATTTCTGTAAAAAGGTAGAACAAAGGGAGGAAAACATGTTCCAGATCCATGTCTGTTAACCAGGTTGTTCTGCCTGGATGCAGATACACAGAACCTTCCGATACACACCACAGGAACTTTCAGGAAGGAGCAGTGAGTGAGCAGTTATCCTGCAGCTGCATGGCAGCAGAACTCCGAATTCTCCATCAGTTCGTATTCTCTGGTTTTAGGAGTTAAAGGCATAGATTCTTCATCAGAATAAAGAAACAGATATTAGCTGAATCAAGCCAATCAAGCAATAGAGTTCAATGTTTACATAATATTAACCTTTTGCATATAGTGCTATATGTTTAATTATCTCATAATTATCTTTTATGTGACTCACTGCTAAGGTTGCAACAGCAGGAGCTCAAGGTTAATTGCAGATCTATTTGATCTGTAGGTAAGAGAAAAAAATAAGTCACAAGAAGGGAGAAAGTTGAGGTTAGTAATAATAAAAAGCTCTGAGGTTGAAGTAAACGCAGAGGAAAACATCTGGGTGACGCAGGCAGTGCAGCTGCATGTGAGGATTTAGAGGACAGCATGACGGTGGAACCAAGATGTGCAGGTGAGAGAGTCCACAATCATCTGAGACCGAAGGAACCCATCAGAGAATCACACAGCTGGAAGAGGAGGCTTCTGCACTGCTGGGCACCGACAGAATGTTCTCAATCAAACTGCCTCACACAGAACAGAAGGCAAGTTAGGAATAAAAAACTTAAATATTGCAGTAACACAGTCATGTTTAATCTTCAGTCAATCAATCAAGTTTATTTTTATAGCATATCTATGCAAGAAGGCAGTTCAAAGTGCTTTATATTATAAAAACCTAAAGTCATAAAAACACCATTAAGTCAACAATTGAAAAACTAATTGTTTTCATTCTTTTCATTCTTATATTTTTCCATCAGATTATTTATTTCTTTAATTTCCCCTTTGTTTTTAGGACATATTTGTTGTCCAGCTAATAAAGCTGCTACAAAGTTCTAAGCAGAAACTGTCACCCCAGGAAGAAAAACAGAATATAACTCTTCACTATTAATATGGAATGTTCAGATCTGTGGAGCTACAGGGACCTTACCTTGGTTCTGCGTCGATGGACTGCTTTGTCCGCTTGGGGGCGCTGCACTCCAGCTCAGCCACTGACTTCTGAACGTGCTCCGAGGGTTCAACGCTGGCCTGAAGGCAGAGGCGGGATTTAGTTTACAAAGTGGAAACTAATTTCTGAAAATGTCAGTACAGCTAAACACAGAGCAGCCTGACTGTCTCAGGTGGCTGACAGGAAACAACCTCAACCTGAACTGGATGATGAGTCTAGTCTTTATAGCACACAGAAGACCTGCAGCAGATTACCAACAGAGATGTTGTTTTATTTTAACCTTGTTTTGTATAATCTTTGTTTGTTTTACCAAGATAAATGCTTATTGTCCAGGAACAATGGATGAAAAATAGCCATTTGGCTAATCCTGGCACATTTACAGAAATATTAATTAAAGTGCATTCCCCCAGTCAAATAAATAAATAAATACATTTCAAATTTACAGTTTGCAGGATGTTCTTTATGGCCTGACCAAATATGAACTGCACAGATTGTACAGTACATGGTTTTCAGAAGGCCCAGATTTCTGTATTAAAACACCATTTATTGGTCTGACATCATATTAAAATTTTCTGTCAAACTGAATTTGAGAATTTTGTTATTTATAAGCCAGAATTGTGAAAATTAAATGAAATAAATCTATTCACTGGTATTTACATGTATCAAGCCCCATTAAAACTACTGAAGCACAAAATGACTGGAATTAAAAGCCAGAATTTCTACCAGTGAGAAAGTTTTTGACGGCGTTTCCACTCACCAGGTCTCTCTTCCTGCCTGGATTGGTGTGATCCACAGCCGGGTGGAGAGGTCGGCCACATCGCTCATGTCTCTGAAGAACCACTGTGTGCTTAGACTGCAGCTTCCTGGAAACACATGAGTGGTCACATTCTGCATTATGCTAGATGAGTTTTTGTTGAAGGACCTCTGTTGTGTATAAATATGGAGGACCTTTGTGCAGATATATTGCACCAAACTGAGGGAACGAACCCTGCAAAAGTAGCGGAGAGAGATACAAAGGTTTGGAAAGTCCAACTTCTGATTATTTTTGGTAGTGATCTGGTAATAATGACATGTCTTACCGAACTGGAGACAAGAAAGTACTTAGTCTCCTCTAAAAGTATTGGAACAGCAAAGCCAAATTCTTTGATTTTGTTGTACACTGAAGACATTTGGGTTTAAGATCAAAAGATGAGCATGAGACCAGAGTTCAGAATGTCAACGAACTGCCGAGAAATAAAATGTCAGCTTTTATATCCTGGTATTTACATGTGGATGTGTTACGCAAATTAGTTTATATCACCATTTGCATTACACCACTGCATTTTTAGGTGAACAAAAGTAAAGGGAAAATAATGTTAATGTGAATAATATGTGATATTTAAACATAATCAATTTTATTTACAGTATAGTATCCTTTGAATCAAATGGAAGACATTCACATGCTGACATGGCTGCAGTGTTCAATCTGACAGAAGTGTCAGGACAAGGTCACAAACAACAATGGCGAAGTGGGAATCGAACCAGTGATCCACTGATTGCGAGGCGATCTCCTACCGCCGTCCCCACATCACCCCTACGTCCTGCAGTGATTGCCTCAATCCTGCAACCCATCAACTTCACCAAACTGTTGCATTCTCCACTGTGATGCTCTTCCAGGCTTTTACCGCAGATTCTTTCAGTTCTTGTTTGTTTGGGGGGTTTCTCCTTTCAGTCTCCTCTACAGGAGGTGAAATGTGGGCTCTCTTGGGTTACGTTCAGGTGACTGACTTGGCCAGTCCAAAACCTTTCACTTTTTTCTCTTGATGAAGACCTTTGTTTTGTTGGCAGTATGTTTTGAGCCATTGTCCCGATGAGTTTGGATGCATTTCTCCTTCGGTTGGTAGACAAAATATTTCAGTACACTTTGGATTTTGTTCTGCTGCAATCATCATCAGTTACAGCATCAATAAAAACCAATGAGCCTGTTCCAGAAGCAGCCATGCAAGCCCAATCCTTGACATCCTCTCCATCATGCTTCACAGATGAGCTTATGTGCTTCGGATCAAAAGAAGTTCCTTTCTTTCTCCACACTTTGGCCTTTCCATCACTTTGGTAGAGATTGATCTTTGTCTCATCAGTCCTTAAGTTTGTGTTCCTGAACTTTTCTGGCTGATCTCTGTACTTCTTTGCAAATTGCAACCTGGCTTTCTGATTCTTACCTCTTATAGGTGGTTTGCCTCTTTGGGTATACCCTCTATATTTTTGCTCTCTGAGTCTTCTTTGAAGAGTGGATTGTGATATCTTCACCTCTGCACTGTGGAGGTCGTTGGTGATGTCACTCCCTGATGTCTTGAAGTTTTTCTTCACAGCTCTCACAATATTTTTGTCATCAACTCTGTTTTTTTCCTTGGCTGACCTGTCCAACGTCTGTTGCTCAGTACAGTTCCAAATTGTTGTGCTTGCTGTGCCCAACATTTGTCCAGTGGTTCATTGATTTTCCTTCTTTTCTCACCTTCAAAATGGCTGTCTGCTCTCCTATAGACAGCTCTCTGGTATTCATGTTGGTTTATTCTCTTTGACAAGAAATACTCACTTTATAGGTTTAAACACAGGGTAAAAAGTAGACAAGTCAATAGGAGCTATTTAATGTTAGAACAATCAAAGTTAAAGGCAACACGTGGTGTATGTGGGTGTGTGTGTGTTTAGCAGCTATATACCTTATGGCTGAGCTCAGGCACTTATACCAGTCATTGAGGTCGTCATGGTTACTGGACATCAGCAGGAGTTTTGCATTGGGGAAGGTTAGCTGGAGGAAGATATGGGAAGAAAAAGTTAATGGCAGCATGATGTCTGATGAAGATGTGAGTTCCTAATCAGTTCCGGTCTATTTCCATATTTCCAGGTCGGGAATTAATTTTTTTTGCTAAGTGATGTCCATTCTAAACATAAGCAGGCGTATGATTCCTGTTGATGGAATCAATACATTACAGGAGTGGTTTCTTACTGAAATTTTTGGTTTTTATTATGATCATTTTAAAAGAAACAATAAAAATGGATGTTCAACTTATTCAGTTTTTTTTCTGTATGTGTGTGAGTGCATGTCAGTGCAGCCAATCTCCACACACACTGCTATTAGAAACATAAAAAAATTGAAAAATGCTTCTTCAGGACACTTTTTACAACAGATTTTTTTTTATCCATCTCTTGTACTTACCCAACTCCTGTAAGATTCTATCAAATAATGCATTTTTCTGTGTATTCCTTTTAAAAATAGGGAAACGTCTTACTAACACAACTTCAAATGGGAGTATTATAGTGCATAATATGCAGTATAAGGTTGTAATAAAATATATTAAAACTAAAGCTATGAAATGGTTGTGACAGTATTCCAATGCCGTGGGAAACTGTAAAACAGAAAACAATGATTCTGCATTTTAGATTGTGTTCCTTAAATATCTCTTTATTCATAACACTGGGTTGGATGTTTTGTCTTTAGAGAAACATGAATTGCTTTGAATTGAAGCTTAATTTTTGCCTCATATTTAAAAGTTTGTTTGCTTAACAGGCCAAAGAACA
Organism: Brachyrhaphis roseni; assembly: GCA_903066815.1. Lineage (NCBI taxonomy): Eukaryota > Metazoa > Chordata > Actinopteri > Cyprinodontiformes > Poeciliidae > Brachyrhaphis > Brachyrhaphis roseni. The sequence continues at coordinate 7,057 of CAEFZY010048656.1, forward strand.
TATAGAACATTTGTAGCCAATTGGGTCAAATCAGTTTCTTATTCCAAAGGCTTGTTTTTAGGTGAAACACCTGCCTGCAGTGATGAAGGACAGACACTAGGGGGCAACCCAGATCAAGCCAATACTGTTCCTGAAAAAAGCCACTGCTGTTTCTACAAGAAATTAGCAGAATTAAGCCTCAAAGTGACACTTGCAGTAAAAAAAAAGTGCTTGAAAGGAATGTTAGTTAAGATTGTGCTGTAACCAGGTTAGTTAAGATTGTGCTGTAACCAGGTGAAGTTTCCAGGAAAAATAACATTATTTTCAGTAGGCAAGAGGATTGATAATGTAATGAAATATTTTTAGTTCTGTTTTCTCAATGGTTGCATGACATTGATAAAGAGGCATTGACTAGAGACTGACCAGATCATGACTGATCATGAAGGATAATTATATTTTAATCTAGACAGAGGGAAATGTATTTTTTTTATTTGCACATTTAAACAAAATCTTTCAAATGTAACATCAACATAAGTTTTATTAAAGAGTTCAGTGAGTCAGGATGAACAGAGTGCTTCATAATATTAGGCACCCAACCCTGCATAAATAAATTCCAGCTCCACTGCAGCACGGTAATTAGGGATTTGACAGGAAATCTGATCCTCTTAGGTAGAAATTATTTTGTATAATAGGAACAGCAAAGCAGAAATCCTGATTGCTGCACATAATTTAGTCTAATTATTTATACATCAAAGAGAATCTGTCAGCGATATGAGAAAATACTTAAGGAGTGAGGAAATATTAGCATGAGGAGGAGAGAGAGATGGGGAAGGTCAGGACAGACAGAGCAAAAGACACAAAGAAAAATGGGAGGAAAAGAGGAAAGAAAAAAGGAAGGAGAGAAGAAAAAGAGAATTTTTTAGTAAAAATTCTTTTTTTAAAAAAATTTTGCATATAGATTGGCATGGCATTTACAGCTGTCAAATTTAATTTAGCTTTAATTCCTCATGGTCCTGCATGATGAGGGCCCTGGAGTGCTGATAGCCCTTTTCCTCTAGCTCAGGTAGGGGCCCAGGATCAATAATGTGTCGTTATGAGAAATTATGTGTAAAGCTATTGCGTATGCATGCGGGGCACTGTGGGATAAGAGGCTAATGAAATGCCATTTCTACCATTAGATAAGCTGCAGGGAGATGGCAGAGTGGGGTTGAGGAAGATGCATTTACTGGAAGACCAGAAGAGATGGATCTGCAACCTAATCGGATCCAGAAACTAGATGATTCTCTCTCTCCCTCACACACACACACACGCACGCAAGCACCCCCACAGATAAGGATTTTATTCACTTCCTGGTCACTTATTCTAAGCTTAACTCTGCCTCTTACTTGTTTAACACTAATCCTCACAATAAGACAGACATAAAACCTGATCTATCTGTCCTTGGGGCACAGTCCAATGCGAGGAAATCATCCCCCCCCACCCCCCACCTCCAGGGACAGGAAAGGCACAGACTCATGACGGAATTAAGTAGTTTTCTGACAAGAAGGTTGCCTGTTCAATTCCCCATGTAAAAATGCACCAAATGACTTTCTGCTGTTTCACACAGAAACTATTAATGTAGTGACACAACATGCTTCTGATCACATTAATCAATAAGGACGGTAGATAATGAGCCAAAAGCCTGAAGAAGTCATAAAATTTGACAAGTTTAGCTCCTGACCAGAAAACAGAAACAAACATCCTATGAAGCACGCAGCGCTACCAAGAACTAGCAAACAGATGTATTTTAGACTTCCAGACTAAAAACAGCTTTTGCTGAGCTTTCTGTAGGAGACTGCAGTAAACCCTGAGGAGCCAAGCAAAAACAACACAGATGCTGCTGCTGCTCTCAACTAAACATGGGACAGAGGAAGAGCTTTGAGGAGTAAGGAGCAGTGTGGAGTTTGGATAGACATCATGTTAATATCCCTAACAGTGCACTGAGTAAAAAGTTGAGGAAATTTCAACTTTGACCTGAGCACTGCCCAAGAGCCACCTAGCAGCTCGCACCTCCACACAGAGGTGGGAGCATTGCTCCACCTGCACATTGCTTTGCAAAACTGCTGCACAAAACATCAACAACAAGTAAGAGGAATTCTAGGGAACAGTGAAGCTAGTGGTGCATTTGGTGTGGGAGACCCCGAGTTCTTCCCTCAGTTCCTTTATTTTTTAGCCTTTATTTTATTGCTCTTGCTTGAATGTTTTCTTATTAAAAGAATAAAGAGCCATAACATGAGTGAACTGTTGGCTCATGGTGGAATTACATTAACCTTTTCTCCTCTTTACAGAGTAAAATGGTAACTAAACTGAACTTTTCTAGTCATACTATCCACCTGTTGTGCTTTATTTTCTCTCACTATTTTTCTTATTAAAAACTTTTTTCCTTGTTTTGCAGTTGTCACAGTGTTGACAATTATTAGCAAAGCACTTCATCCTTTTTTCTTTTACATATCATGCATACATTTAAGATTTTGCACATTATGTTAGCAGTTAAAACAAATGGTAGTCATTGTGTAAATGAATGTATTATGATAGAGTTTCAGATGCTTTTCCATGTGAAGTCATTACACATGATAAGTTTATTAGTAAAATGTGCACTTGGTTTGCCATTACTGGCAAGTTGAAAGTGCCATAAGTTTTCTTGTTGCGTCTAACTTTCCCAAGCAGCTTGTGAACTCTTTCTGGCATTAAATTATTAATAAATGTATGAAATTACCTCATGAGTTGGATCCAATTATATCTGGTCTGCAAGGCCTAGGGCTTAATATGCTTGGCTTAAATCATTTACACTGACATGAACACTTCACAACTCAAGAAAAAAAATCCCCTCCCCCACCTAAGAATAATTACCAAGCATCTTTTAATTAGTATAAAACACACTTGCATGGATAATACTAAAAAAAACAAAGAAATTCCATCTTCTGGAGAGACTGAGTACTGATGTTAACCTAATAGGCAAACTGATCTTTACAATCAGTACAGCTATTTTGTTTGTTTAATAAATATATTACATTTCTCTGTGTGTTTCAGAGTACAAAAAAAAAAGAAAAAAGAAAAATCATAATTCTGTTTGTGTTTTCAAAAACTAAAAACAAACCTGTCATACCAAAGGCTACAAGAACTTACACTGAGCAGTCCTCCCTGGCTCCTGGTGTGGCCAAACACCTTTTCAACAGCAGCGTCTTGCAGCGGGTAGGCATGCTGGCCTACAAACTTCTCGCCATTGGAGAGAGACAGCGGGCTGCAGCGTCTGGCCTCCAGCAGGAGGTCAGAGAACAGGAAGAACATCTTGGGCTTCGCCTCAGAGCCCTTTGGAGGAACCATGTTTAGCCAACCCTCACGGATGAACCATCTTCCTGTGAAATGGAGATGATTGGTTGAAAAAAATGTTACTTTCTCTCCTGGACGTGGGTTATTTGGAATTTTTTTTAAAAATCAACATTGAACATGGAAAGCTCCAAAGAAATCATTTTTAACTCAATTTCTTTTCTGATTTTGGCTATGGGTGGCAGCATAACGTAGCATAAAATGCAGTGTATATATATATAAAAAAGGAATTCAGTCAGACACTCCAAATCATACATCAGCTTATTTAGTATAGAGCATGAGAAAAGGTTGAATTACCTGCACATTATTCCTATTATTTAATCCAATTTATTTTGCTTCATTGGTTTTTTCTTTATTTGTTGCAGCAGCATCTCTTGTCGTTATCATTCTAGTTAACTGCCTATGTGGCCTACACCAAGAGAAAAGCTCATGTTTTTACTTTGATTGGCAGCAGTAAGATGACAGCTAATAAGCAGGGAACTGACATTTAGATAGATAAAATGAAAATTTATCCTGGGTCCAGAGTCATTTTCACCAAAGTGATTGTAGTTAGCCTGAGTGACTGCAGCTCTGCCTTTGGGCTCAGGAAGGACATTTTCAGCAGCAGACAAGCCCACTGAGATTAAGTGGTAGGGCCAAGAATGGGTCACACTGCTTATAAATGCAATGTGCTTCAAAAAGAAAGAGACATGCCATGACTTCTCACATGTTTCACTGGCAAAATGACTGACTGTTTCAATAAATATGAAATAAACACTTTCTGAAACCTAGTTAGCTTGTTTGAGATAAAAGCAGACAGCAGGTACACATTAAAAGAGAAGATTCACATGAGAATTATTTTATTACTTCAAATTTAGGAGTTTAAACACATAACATTCATAGTTCATCTGGTGTTCAGTCAATCTCCATAATCTTTTCCTGATGATGGCAACCAGGATTGCCAGTTTACTTCAAGGTAATGCTTACTGAAGGTAAATTTAGTCAGCAGACTCTCCAAAGTCAAACCTTAGAGGTTTTTCTGGCTGACTTTTGGTTAAACCACTAGTGAAGCAGAGATAACCCAGCATCTATGGAGTATTAAACAAGCCAAGAAATCAGTGGCAGAATTTGCAAAAGGTTTTCAGACTTTAGCTGCAGCTTCTGGATGGAACTCTCATGTAGGCGTTAAATAAAAATCTTAAGAACGAGCTTACCTGCCGAGACAAACCAAAGAGTCTAGAAGAATGAATTAAACTTACCATTCATTTAGACAACTGTTTAAGACAAAGATCTAAAGGAAAACAACAGAAAATAGTGGCTAACCCTTTCATGATGTCCTCAGCTTCTTTGGTTGATCCTGTCAAGTTACCTGTAGCAGAACCCATCCAGATCGGACTAGAACCACAGCTGAAGAACATTAGTGTCGTATGGCATCTCAGGGTCGTTTCTAAATATGCTCATTTGCCCCACATGGTTAGGTTTGAACTAACCCAACTTAAAAATTATTCCTTGCAATTACAGCTCGTAGATTAGCTTATCTGACATTGGGTCTAGAATGTGAACATTTCCATGAATATGTTTGAATAACTGAGCTTTTATATTGGGTTTCAAGAAAACTAAGAATTTCTTTTGTATAATTTAAAGATAAAATTATTTCTGACTTAAAAAAAAATACTTGGGTGATCAGAAATTAATAAAAGTTCAAAATAGTACAATCTCAGATTATTATTATTTTTAAACCATGTCATGTCCAGAGGCTTCAAATGAAAAATAAAAAAAATTGAAGTGAAGGAGAAATATTTGGCAGATGCATGGACATTCAAACCTAATTACTTACATAGAAAATTTAGGTCTTCAGTAACAAATACAAAAACAGACATAAAAAACACACAACGGTGTGTGTGTTTGCCTTAGTGATTTAGGCTTTGAGTTCCACAATTGCCCCTCTTCTGTCCTCCAAAGCTACTTAATATGTTGGAGGGGCTCTGATGCTTCTGATCTGTAATAGGCACTGCTTTTCTTTCTCCAACATTAAAGGTGGTGGTGAGGAGGAAGGAGAATGGGTCGGGATGAGGTTGCTGTATGGGGAGGTGCTGCTGCACCTCTGAAGTCTGCCTGGTGGGACCGGAGCTTTATTCACTAAAATGGAGCCTGTGCACTGCAAAGGCTTGAGAACTTGGATGAGAGGAAAGCTTTCAAAACTTTCCACATTGGCCTTAGAGACATGAGCTGCTATTCATCGTTAACTCTCAGCCTCCATGAGCTGATTTAAAAGCAGCTTGCATATCCACAAAGACAAACACAAGTTTCTATTTTCTATCCATTCATTTTAGTATATCAATAACCAACTTAATTTACACCCTACCTCTAATCATAACCCCTTTCCATTAAAATGTGTTTCTGCACCATGAGGTCTTTAGGAGATTACTAAATACACCACAAAAGGTCCTAAACAGGTAACATAAACAAGTACACACAGAGGCACACACAAGCGCACCCCCACACATGCCGTCTCATACACACACACACGCACCCCTACACACATTAAGAGAAACACACATTCTGGCTTTCTTTTTATCTTCTGGTCTGCGAGATGAAGCCGGACTCTAATTGGTCCTGGGGGAGTTTGGCAGGGTGAGCAGCGCTACAATGAGGCCTAATTCTCTTGAGGCAAACAAAAGGAAGGGGAGTGGCAGGAAGAAAAGAGCCACCATTCCACAAAGCACAGGATGAACCGCAACTCAAGAGAAGAAATAAATTAAAAAGGTAGAAAGCAGGTGAAGGGTAAAGGTACATTCATCCATTCATTTACATACTTTCATAACTTATCTACTTAAAGTATTTTCCAGTAGTCAAAGATGCACAGGCAAAACAAGCAAAGACAGCTCAATGGTTCTGCTGCGTATTTAATGGTAAGCACATATAAATGTTTTTTTTTGTTTGTTTTGGGGTTTTTTTTACAGCCTTTCCCCTTAAATTTGTGCTGTTATATTAATCTACAGCGTTTCCCCTACCATTACCAACAAAACACACACTCCCACCAGCAGAGAGCAAACACGAAAAACATTCATAAAATCCTGCAAAACATGCAAGGCTATCAGCCTTCTTAGTGCTCAGTCAATCAGATGCATTAAACACACTGATGCTGGTGAGCTACGTTGTAGCCACAATGCCCTACCCCGGAGCAGACTGAGAAGTATGGCTGCCGCCGGGCACTCTGACCATGGAAGACTGGTGAAGTGCCTTGCCACAACAGGCTGAGTGGGGGGTCAAACCAGATGAACCCTTATGTCCTGACATACTGTCACCCTGCTTAAGCTTAGCTGTGTCTTCCTCTCCCCCTGGTGTTTCAAAGGACTTTGAGCAACAGATTCAGGAATGTATAAGAGAGATGGTGGCAATTGATGAAGAAGATGAAAGGAATGCATCATTGGAGGATCCAACCTGGAGCCAACACCTGCGTCTTCTGGCCCTGCAGCAGCTTTTGCACTCTGCAGAGCTGCAGGTGGTTTTCATGGCGCTGAGCATTGCCCTGGATACGCTGGGACACTTCACACACAGCAGCCACGGCTCCTACAGAAATCAAAGATATATAGTGTATTAGGAGGACATTCACAAAACTTGTGTGTGAGCTCTGTCTGAATCAAAATGAATTTTTTTCAAAACATATTGTGGGCATGCACACATTTCTGTGTCAAATGAAAGAGCAAACATGTAAGAAAAAACTAAATGTTTTGGACAAAACATTTCAAAACCATGTGAAGCAGTAAAAGGATCACAGATTATAAAATCTGTACAAGACTAGAATATAACACCCAACAAATGGCTGGGTGGAGAAGTTCAGGAACAATCGGCAGAGTTTGCAGAACATGGTAAGCACATATAAAGAGGTGGAAAAGGTCTTGCTGATTTCAGAAGAGAGTGCAGATTGCTTCAAGATAATAAAATGGCAACAATAACTCAAATAACCACTCCACTGTTTCTCCTGCATTAGCTCCAACCTAACGGTAAATTAGCTACTCCTACCCCAAACACCATTCCACCCTGCCCAGCACTGGTTCTGATTCTGTTGTCAGAGTACATCACACTTTTTGACAGTTAAATATTTTCCTTTAAATGGTTCATACAGTTTAAAGTCACAAATAGGAATCCCAATAAAGTCTAGGAATCATCAGTTTCCTGCAAATGCAGATGTGCTGCTTGGTGCACCTCTATGGCAGGCCGTCTGCACATTTAATAATCTTGAGTATTTTGCTTCAGTCTTCCACCACTGCATTCATCAGTTACAGAATCATAAAAAAAATCTGGAAACAGAAGAAAACCTCCAACATTAACTCTACATTTTGTCACTACTCTGGTAAAGTATCATTTAGATTTTTCTAAATAGTTTTCACTGAAACAAATTGATTAACATAGTCATGTTGTCACATTCACAAATATAGATACAGATATATGTTCAGATGAATGCAAATATCTTAAGAAACCCATTAAGAAGACAAAAGCCAGCTGAAGCAGCAAATATCGATGAGTTCTGAACAGTGATCATGCTGGTCTTCTCAGAGAATCTGATACATCTGAAGAATTAACAAAAAAATGAAAACTGAATTATTATTTGTTTTAACAACAACTTTCTTGATCTGTTTTTGAAAGGCTTCATAAGATCACAGACTAACACAACCTGATTTCATTAAGCTCCCGTCATGAACTCTACTGAGTGGTGAAAATGAAAATATTCAAAGAGTCCTGATTAGGTGTGATGGTCTGCAGCACAGTGTGTTCAGAATCACCAAACCATGGTTATTTTAATTAGGGATGCTGGTCTCCACCACAGGGATCCTTCTGTCCCATAATGCAATAGCTGCTTTCAAGTTAGTTTTTATGTCTATGATATGTACAGAAAAAACTAAACCTGGCAAGCATGGGGTGTTATATATAAAAAAAAATCCTTTAAAGGATTTACACCATCAAACCATTACCATCAGAGGAACATCATATTGACTGGACTGATGACGTCCCAGTTACCAGTAATGGCACAAGTGCTTAAACAATGCAGAGGTCACATGTCACTTTGTCATCCACTCCAGGAATCATAAATAATTGCTATGCAATTTCTTTTTCCAGAGTTGAGTAAAATTAGCCTGTGGAATAAAAGTTTACAGAGCTTACAAACTAGATGTAGGTTTAGCTGTAAGCAGAAATCTTCAGGAAATCACAGAAGATGAAGTTGTATGAACTCTGTTTTCAGTAATCTGACTGTAAATCATGTTGGAAATGCAATAAAACTGTCTGTAAATGGTAAAACCAAAGCTGTGTCATGAAAAATTATGTTGAAATTTGATATAAAAACTAATAATTAATTTACTCAGGTTTGATGCGTCTGAAACGTCTGTTGATGCTGCCTGGCCAGCAGCAGCTCATTTGCATAATTGTGACACAGCCATAAAACATTGCATTCCTTAATGAGGTCAAAATAGACCTCATTCACTGATCAGGTGAAATCTCAATATCTGAGAATGATTTTGTGTATTAAATGTAATGAACATGTTTTGCATATCACACAGAACGCTTGATCCAGGAAGAATAATCACTATTATGCTTTAAAGCCAATTGAATCAAGGAAACTCTCGCTGAACAGCTTATAGCAAGAGTGTCAGACTCATTAAGATCATGAATGTCCTCATGGTGTGGCAGAATGTATTGATAAAACCCATGAACAAACTGCTAAAATATGCATAAATAGCTATGTCTGCTTCAGTAAATACTTCTTAAAGTTAAATAATATTGAACATCTTTTCACATTGATGGAATTTGGCAGTATACAGATAAAACCTGATTTAACTTGACTGATTAAACAATATTTAAGCACAGAACTGTTATCTTGTCCTGGTGGGCCCTGTGGTTTAGAGAATAAACCACCATACCATTTGGTGTTATTAATGTCCTAGTCTGTTGCTCCCCCACCCCTCTCTTCTCTTTGTCACTGGCAGCACACATGTGCAGCAGTGCCTGTAATAATTATGGGAGGAATTTCTATGAGGATATGTTGAGTTTTTGCCCTCACAAGTTCACAAATTCATGTCTTGATTTTGTGCAAAGCAGCTGGCTTCAACTACTGGACACTGGTGCAGTGTACAACTGAGAAAGGTGCATGCAGTGTTTTTCCAACTTAATAACAAATATCATCTGTAAAAGTTACATTTAGACAATGTTCTCCTGTACAGTTTTTAGAAGAAACATTCTGCATAAACTCTACTGTGCATCAGTTAACAATGCAACGACTTTGAAGTTAAAATGTCTTGCCTGCAAACGTTCCATTTCTCCAAGGATCACTTGAAAAAGAACAAAGCCTCTGACTTGAAAGAAGAAGGCTAACATGGGACCTGAGTGCACAAAGTCTAGTCAGTGGTGCTGAATCAGCCCCTCGCTCCTGCCAGGCCTCCTCCAAAAAGTGCATTTACAAAAAGAATTAGGAGAAGGAAAAAGAGGCTTTAAAGTGATCATCTCAACCAGGACTGGTGGCTTCAGGAGGTTTCAGAAATTGTGTAACAGGAAAGAGAAATAAAAAGATTCACTTCTATAAAACCACTGAGAGGACACGCCCCAATAATGAACGCTATCAGTGAGCTTGGATTTAAAAGTAAAGTCTGATGCAAATTTCTCACTAATCTAGATTTTAATCCATGTTGCATAATTTAAACACTAGCTTACTACAAACAACAACAAAAAATAATTCAAAACTTAATTTAGTAGTTCTATCACTAGACCTACTAAGACTGAGGAGACTTGTGCTGCTACTGTAGTGCAAACACTATTTTAACCAGTGAATTCAGTTCCAGTATCTTTGCTGTGATTCTATGAAAATTTACTTCATACAAGAAATTAAGAAAAAGAAACTAAATAAGAAGCAAAACAGAAAATAAAAGAAGCAATTTCTGAAAACGTCTGGTTTATCAATAATAATAATAAAAAAACTACAGAAAATATAACTATTTCAACAGTCACTGACAGCAGCAGGACTGTTTGCTGCCTTGGTTTCCAAGGCAGCAAACAGTCCTGCTGCTGAGTTGCAGTTACCTGCTGCAACTCTTTATTCCATATTTTTCTTCAGTTGTGTTTGACCCAGTACAAAGATTTATCAGACTTCACTGATTAGAACCTGAGCTGCACTGCTCAGGTCCGACTGTGTTCCAGACAGTCAGGTCACAAAATTCGCAACCATGAAAACTCAGTGCAGGTACACCAATTAAATCCTGCCTGAATACACAAGAAGAGAAAAGTAATGCTTCAGGGAGAAAGGACAAAGAAGAAGGAAAGCAAACGGATACAGAATGGAAACAACAGTTAAGTCTCTTGTGATTCTCTGTTCGTTTTGCTAAAATTATCCAAAATTTCTCATTGAAAAATTTCCATTATGTGCTCGTATATGCTACACTTACAAGGTTCCCTGATAAAAAATAAAATACTAATGAGAAGAGGAAGGAAAAAGGAGGGCACAGTTAGATATGAACCTTCATTTTAGAGTCAGAGGAGGTTTTAATTTGTAAGCACACACAGCACACCAGCAACCACATTTTAATTGATACACATAAATAATTCCTTGTGTATATTTGCACTTGAAGCACATTTTCTGTTTATTTGACAACTGGAAATAGTCATTATCAAGATCTGTGCTGATGTTGAAGATTTTATTTATTAATATAACCGCCTGCTTAATATGCTCTGATCCACTCCTAATTAATGAGGTCAAACTGGAGCCATATGTACAGACAATATTCTCTTGCTTTTATTTCCTCTCCAGTCAAATGATGCTTTCACACTTACAATGGAGTTATGAAGAAAACCAGTTTTCATTCTCTTTTAAATAAAGACAATCAGACAGACTATGGTGTGATGAGGACAAGCCATAGAGTTCCTAACTGTGCAGACTCCTTAATTGGTTCTTAAAGATGTTTGAAGGAGGCCAACATGATCTTTGTTTAATGATGCAAACCACATTAAAGCTGCTCCTGTTTGCATTTAATGAGAAATTCATTAGCAAAGACATAATGAAAGGCGGAGATGTAAATACAGATGGTCCATATTTCAGTTGTATTAAAAGAAAAACATGGACTAATTTGAATAAAGAGATACTTACTGGAAAGCTGTTCAAACTCTGGGTGGTCTGGACTGGTGTTGGCTGCCAGGTCTTGGAGGAGATGCTTATACCTGAGTAACAAACAAAACCAGTTGAACTAACAGAAGAAATAGAAAAATGCAGAGTCAACAGCTGTTGGTATGTATTGAACTGTAGACTTTGGAAGATCTTCTCTGCCATTTGGCCCAAAGCTGTCAAGCTATGGTTGTTTATTTGATGTGAACTGTCAAATAATAGTGTACATTTTGCAGTTTTAAAAAAAGGGAGATACTGATGCCATAATTACAATACTCAGAGCGCACATAATCCCAGTTATACTTCCCTCCAGATGGTTGTGCATTGTTAGCTCCTTGCAGATTGTTGCTCTGCAAAAAACATGCAGACAATCTGATTCCTAATAAGTCTATACGCATATTTCAAAGACATAAACCTGTAGGGCAAATTGACTTCACTTGTATAGGACTTAGTCCAGAGAACCCCAAAGAGTTTCACATTACATTCAAAATAGATGATTTTCATTATTTTAAGTAAATAAAAATCAAAAAAGGTTAATCAATGAAAATGCAAAGTGCCATGCATGTGAATGTTCTCCTTTGTAAAGGTAATTTTATTTATATAGCACATTTTCAGCAACAAGACAATACAAAGTGCTTTACAGGAATTAAAAGGAAATACAAACAAAATAAACCAAAGGAAAGAGCAAAAGAAGAAAAAGCTAATGTTGATCCAAAGTAAATAAACTAGAGACTCCTATTCAGGGTTGGTAGATAAGTATAAGTAAGTATCCTCTGGTCTAATGCAGAGATTTGTGTGTTGGTCTAACACACAAATCTCAATAAACTGCACTGAAGTTAGTGATAGTAAGAGAACAAAATAAGTTTATGGTGTTACTTTTGCAAAACACTGTATTGGTGAATAATCGCTCTACACAAACTTGGTACTTTTTCATAGGATAACATGACCTACAGGCACATTGACAGTTCTCATTGATTTTCACCATGTCTGTCTCCACCTCTCAGCCCACCCCTCCCTGAGTCTGGTCTTTACTTGTTTTACAGACACAGTGGTGCCACTGGAAGAGGCCATTAGAGACAAAACCAGGATGTTTGACTCTGGTCTGTTTGGTGGCATTAAATGTTCCAGCGTAATGTGGCAGAGGTTGTTTAGACCAATGGTTCCAAAACTTTTTAGCCCACAACTCTAAATGTAAAGGTGCAAGCTCCTCACACCGGGAGGGGAGAGTAGCATACTCTCTCTTTCTCTCTCATGTAGTAATGCCTAATAAGCATAAGCCTCAGTAAAAATCCCTAAATAAAAGAACTTAGAAACTTAGATGCCTCATGGGTCGCAGTATCATCCATTACTTAAAAAAACCCCTAAAGCTAAAAAAAAAAAAAAAAAAAAAAAAAGAATATTTCTGACAATGAAACCCTGTCAGTGCTACCATCCAAGGAGGTGTTTATTTTTTTAAATCAGGTAAAGTTTTTATATTATTTCTGCCTCAACTTAGATTATTTATGTTGCAGTCAGACAGTCAGATGAGGCATAATAAGGGCGGTTTTTATTAAATTAAAGGGGCGGTATTATGTATTCTCAAGGCACAGAGTGCCATTTTATAGAACACCCAAGTACAGCGTTTCCCCTACCATTATCTAAAGCACAGACTGAGTGCAGACCCTTGACTTGGATTGTCTGTTAGAATTTCTACTGTTCCTTCAGCGAACAAAAGGAAAAGTTGTGAACGATGACGGTGATTTTCTGCTCCGTTTTAGAATTATAGTCTAACTGTAGTTTTAGTGATGGCAGAGGAGGAAGTGAACCAAGCCTTCAGTCTGTGTTGGTCACACTTCCAAATATTGGATTAACATCAACAGCTAACTGGTTTGGATCGGCTTTTCTCTCTTCACAGTGGAAGATGGTTGTTTACAGCGCAGGCAACTTCTAGTTGGCTTCATAGCATTGAACTAGTGCATTACATATGTCACAGACATACTTTTGCAACTGGGTAAAATTTTAAACTTTAACATAGGCCACGCCTCCAGGAAGTAATCGTTTCTCAGCAGGGGAGGGTCCAGACCCTCTGGATGAAGCAAAGTGTAGAACAAGAGGCTGGTTTTACAAGGCTAGGACCTGGTAAATATCTTTATGAATATTAGAGGAGAAAGGGCAGACTAGTTTGAGAAAAAAGGAAGACAACCTTTATTCTACCAAGCACAATTTCATCTATGAACACACGAGTCAAACCTTGAAGAAGATGTGTATGTGAAACATAGCAGCAACTTTCAATCTCACTACCAATTGCTTGGTCGGAATTTGCAGTGAACATGACAGCAAGAATCCATCCTGCTTTATTTTCACAAAGTTAAAATAATTTCAAAAAACATTTGCTGAACACCAAATAGATCCCCAAATTCAATTTCCAATTCCAACATGATGAGAAACAAAAGAACCAGAATCTTAATTTAAAGAGAAAGGTGAAGTCTTACTGACAAATTCGATGAACTGGCATTTGAAGCATGTCCTCCAGCTTCTGGTCGTTGAACTGTGGTCGAGCTTCTTGTAGTTTCTTAAAACGTCTGAAGGCTTTATTTTTCTTCAGCTGGATCTGAAAAAAAAAAAAAACATATTAAGTGAGGTCACTTTCAAGGTCATACACAGGACAATGCAAATACTTTGGGACATTTGCACTGAAAGCTTTCTGAAGCTCTTGGTTGTTTTTATCTTTTCATTTTACTCCAGGAAAACTCCCAAACCACTTCCTTGGTTTTGGAAGTGGTTTGGTATCTGTTGTTAAACTGCAGTACACTGATTGCTAAAGCAGAAAGATGCGGAAAATAACACCTGCTGCATTCTAGGTGCACAAAGGAGCTTTATAACAGATCCTTTCTCCCAGCAGCTGGGAGAGTGAGCGGTTTCATTTCTCGTAAACAAAAATTAATAAAATATGTACATGCACATTTTGTAATTTTTTTTAAAAATGATCCAATCAGCTGCATAACAAATGCAAAGTCACTACCCCAAGCACTTTGTTGGCATTATAGATGTTGTCCACATAGGTGTTGTAGTGGTGCAAATGTGCAGAGAACTTTTCCAGGCCTTTCCCAATGTAGCCATTCTCCAAATGGACCAGTAATGATCTGTAAAATACAAAGTAACCAAAAATAAAACTTTGAATCATTTCAATTTGGCCATTGCAAGACAACCGGAACTTTTTATTAATACAGCTTCGAACTTCATATGTAATAGTTTCAGCATATTTTTTTGTTTTAAACAAATGTTACATCATCAGTTACATTTTAAAATAACTTTTTTGGCACTCATGGGCTTTATTGGACTGTAATCCCACAGGACGGGTCAGAGAGGAGGTGGGAGTGGGCATGAAGCAAAGGAGCTCTGGATGGCTGCATGGAGGTCTGTGGCTTCTGTATGTGGGACGTCTGCTCTAACCACTGCACCACGCAACGCCCTTAATTATCTGTTACATTTTTAACCCAACATTTTATTGTGTCTATGTGCTTTGATGTTCAAATGTAACCATTATTCACCATGTTTATAACTGTTGACCACACCCTGGTGATAGAACTGTGGGTGATTTTCTTTTTCCTAATTACCCATGAGTCAAAGTGTTAAGTAAGATGATAAATTACATTTCCTAAAAAAAAAATTCCCTTCTCACCCACCGCGGGTGGTGTTTCTTCCTCTTAGCTCGGGTCCTCTACCAGAGGCCTGGG
>CAEFZY010048662.1:0-27618 GCA_903066815.1 Brachyrhaphis roseni
ACTTTCAACAGGAGACCCAGCTGGAGGAAAATAATATTTAAAAAATAATTTGACAAAATTGTATAGAAGAAAGCTCAACTGTTTCAGCTATGGAAGTAAAATATGTGCCATCAGGATTTGAATAAAAAATGCCTCTGAAATTTGAATGTAAATTCAGAATATACTTTTAACCTAAAAAAAATTCTGTGTCATTATTTGCACATAAAAAAAGCGTAGAAAATGGCACAGAGAATATGTAAAGCTTTTATCTGTAACTGTAACGGTCATTTGTGATTGTTTTTTTTTAATTTTCAGAATGGTTCAGAACCCCTTGGACCTTTCAAAGTGACCCTTGTGAGGAATACCAAAAGATCCTCCTAATTGACCCCTTTCTCGAGGTACCGCCAATCAAGGTAAACCACTCTGCTGCTGTATATTGCAAGGCTAATCCCATGTTGGATTTGTTTTCTCTTGATATTCAAAGCAACATTAGATGTCTTTGCCTGCAAAGACAACATTTATCCAGTGTCTTTTTGGGCCAAGGTAAGGTTAGAATGGGCCTTAAATGCATTTATCATTTAGGCATCCATAAAAGCACATAAAATGTTTATCACTAATTATTCATACAGCCTCTAAATATACAACATTTGTTGTTATTTACTGTTGAATTTAGGACTTAACATTTTAAAGATGATGTTGTAACCAACAGTGACCACAAGGAGGTGCTGCATGAGGAAAACAAAATTGCTTCTCTCATTGCATGATGTCAGTGTTGCTATGGTGACTTTATGGTGAATATTTTGCCCCCTTTTATGGTTTCCTATATTCTGCTGTAATTTTGACTGCTCTTAAAAAAATTTATATACACAACATGAATTTTGTTTAGATTTTTTCTAAAGGGTAATAATTATTTGTTAGTCTTTTTTTCCTTTTCGTACACAGAAGATTGCATGAGGTCTCAAAAGATATTGCATGATTCCTCAATATGAAATAAATATAAATACTGAAATATAGTCATGAAAACTTACCTGTTCCTCAAAGCAGTTTAAATCTTTCCTCATCAACTCACTTGGCTATAATCACATAGATAGTCCTGATTCATAGTCAGAAAACAAATATATACCTCATAATCAGAAAATTGTATCATAATATTCTTCTTTTTCCTTTCTTAGGCATTTGTGTACACATTGACCACCTTCATCATAGAGCCACTGAGGGCCTTAGGAGAAGGGATAGGTGGTTTTTTTCAAGCACTCCTCAAAGATTTACCATTTACCATCTGGATACCAGTCATCTGCTATGTCACCATATGCAGTTTGGTAAAGATATGTCATCATGACAGTACTACGCTAATAAATTTATCCACAGTATGTCTCTTCACTGGTATTTAAGTCTGACTTTGTTTTCCACCTTTATGTCTTGGACTGATAGGGAGCTCTTATGGGAGGACTGCCAGCAGTTTTCCATCCGCAAGTCAGACGTTTTCTACCCTGGTTGGATAGAAACCAGGATAGAAATGTAAATACACAAGCACCTAACCAACTCCAAAATGACAATGTCAGGTCAGAGCAGATTGTTATTCATCAAAGCCAACCCAACGGCACCAGGGAAGAGCTCAATATACAGATTCTAAGAAGTGCTGGTCGTCCACATATTGAGGAGGTTCCTGACGCTGAGGAGCTCCAGGGAAGCACTGATGAGAGGAATAATACATCTATTAAGAACGTTTTTGAAGACCAGCAGGAGATACAGGAGGAGGTCAGGTGGAGTCCTGTGACTCACACAGACCAAGTAGAAGGCAGTCAACCTAAATTAGATTATTCACAGGCAAAGAATAAAAAGGTAAAAGCAGAGAAGAAAGGCTCTCATGATGAGCCTTGTGGAGACGGTGCAGCACCTGCACCTCAGGTGTACAGGTGAGTTCTAATAATCATTCAGCTAAATCACTCTAAGATTATGAAAGCACATTTTAACACTGTAATGTTGTGATGTCACAGCATGTAGAAAAACGGGACTCATTATTGTAAATCTGTCCATGCAGGAGAAAGAGCTTCAGTATCCCAGAGATTCATACTGAAAATGTTTCTGCTCAGAAGACATGATCAGCTCCAATGGATTACCTGTACTTATAGCTCAAAGCTAAATAACTTTGGTATTTATTATCAGTGATGGCTGTTCACTTCAAAATGCATTAAATGAGAACAATTGGATTCAAATTAAGCTGAACCAATACTGAGCAGTTTGTTGTCTGGTCTGCAGCGCTGTGGCTGCATTAAGGAAGAGCTGATTGTATCAGGAGGACTTTGTTTCCATTGATTCTCTCTTAAACTGATTTAATTCGGACTCTTTTTCTACACTGTGTTTAAATATTTTATCTATTTCCTACAATCATGGTGCTGGAGCAATATTAACGGATAGATTCATGAAACTTGAATGTGCAATAACCAAATACTTGGTTTAGTATGAAAATTTAAGCTTCTTGTTTGCATTAAACACATACAACTTGAAATATTGACATACAAGTTATTTTATCATGCCTGTTTTAATATTTTTTTTCCTCTAGAAATTAAAGTCATTATAAAATATAAAAAGAGCGCAGACAGTATGAATCAGTGCAATATTTTTTACTTAGATTCTTAAAACCTATAAAGGAGTAAACTTTAAAAAAAATATTTTACAGACTTTGTGAGTTAGTGCCAAAGATACAGATGTCCTTTTGTACCGGTATGTTGTAAGACATGCAACATAAAAAGCAAAAACAGAGGCCACATTATACATCCCATTTAACAAGTTAAAATTAGGATTAATCCTAAAAAGTGCACTTGACATTCTTGAAGTATGTTATGGGTTTTCAGCTCAGATTGACTGCTGCTGCAGGTGTTGGGTAAATGCTTTATTTGTTCTTAAAAGATCTGCCTGACCCTACTTCTGCTTAAAAAGATTTTAAGGTTTGTTTCTTTCTTTGTAAAATGGGCTTGGTTTTTATATAGACTGACACTGTGAGAAATTTAAACAAATATGTAATTGGAAAATGTTGCCAGGCACCAGACAACCATGTAATAAAGTTATTACAGACCCAGATATGCATCCAGTCAGTCAGCTGTGTGTCATTGAAAATGTTAAAACACCTCAAGTTCTGTAATATTTGAAGGGATTCAAGGTTTTCCTTTTACTGTTTGTATTTTTGCACAGTTGGTGTTACACTTCCTGTTTATAATAAAAAAGATGTTGAAATACTGTTGTTTGTATTCTATTTTTAGACTACACTACATAAAATGTTAGCTTTTTGAAATAAAATAGAAACCAGAAAAATTATATGTAATGCCTCTGGAATAAGAAAAAACACAGCAAAAGATTTGTTTTACTTTCCGTTTTTCTATTTAGAGTGAAAATAAAGTGAAAAGAGGTATAAGTTTGGTGGGGATAAAGATGAGAAATTGAGCTGCAGACGTAAGTATGTGACTATTTTTTTAAAGTGCAAGGATTCTGTTTTGTTTCCCTTGAATTTAAGTTATTTAACAAGATTTCAAGAACAAGGTTATCTTAGCTTTAAAAAAAAATAAATCTCTACTTCTTCTTGTCAAACAGTCTGTTACTGTATAAACCGAGTGCTTCCAGTAGAGCAGCACTTCTGCCAACAAAATCAACCAGAACACATGCTATACATTGACCAACATATGGATGTCACAAATGCATATCGCATGTCCATTTAGTGAAGGGAGGCTCATTAAAATGATAGAAGCAACACTTTCTACCTCAAAAATACCCAATTCTAACCATCAGCAGCTAAATAAATAAAATAAAGACACACAACTGCTTCACCCAATTATTAGCTATTAAAGTATATCCATCCATTATCTATACCCATTTATCCTTGCAGGGTCACAGGGCTGCTGGAAACTCCCAGTAAAACAAGCAACAACCTGACAAAAGAATCCTGTGGTTGGTTCATTATCACATAATTTTTTTAAATGAAAAACCTAAAAATGGTAGTATTCAAAATGATTGTAAGGTGAAATGCTAATCTCAAAACCTTTGAAAGATCTTCAGTTTTTGGAGAAACTTTGAAAACCACTCAGGTCTTCTGGTTCTGGTCGGCTCTGGAGAAGCAGCAGTCAGCTTCTATGCACCTCAAATCTGGAACAAATTTCCAGAAAACTGCAAAACTGGTGAAACACAGTTCCCTTTAAATCAAGGCTAAACCCCCACCTGTTCAGAGTTGCATTTGAATCATAATGAATGGTATTGATGATTTTGATTATGACACTCATCAAAATGTAATGTTTGTTAGTGCATGGTGTTTTCGATGACTTTGTATTTTTGTGATGTAAAACATTTTCTACTGCCTTGTTGTTGAACTTTGCAATGTACAAAAAAACTGATTGATTGAAAATACTGCAAAGTAGATTTATTTACTTATTTATTACAACATACTTTTTGGATGTATACAATATGGTGAAATGATAAATTTGTCAGCACTGTGAAAAAAAATCTCTATTAAAAATCACAACTATTGCTGTGTGTGTTCAAAGTAATACAGATTTTGTGGCATATGATCAAATATCAATAAGTGTAGAAAAAAATTCTCCGGTTATTATGATAATTTAAATGATTATAGTCATTTAAAAATAATTTTTTAAAATATTCTAATTTGGAATTAGAATATTTTAGCGCCTTCCTGTTTATTTGGCTATTGTAGCGTTGACTCTTTGACCACAAATTGCGCACCTGAGCCCCTCCTGAACTCGGTCGTTGATTGGCTGACTGGACGCCACACAGAACGCTCAGCTGCACGGAGTTTGTTACGCAGGAAGTGTCTGTAGTCTCTGTCACAACCCCACTCGAGTAAATGGTGCTTCTCACGGGGCTCATCAATCATGGAGTTACTGGTTCGGTATCTTGATAGGGGCAACTCTGTTAGGTAAGATTATTATTATTATTATTATTATTATTATTATTATTATTATTATTATTATTACTATGATTATTATGATTATGATTATTATTTTAATTATGAGTAAAAATCCCATTTAGTAGTTAAAATTATTTTATGTTACTTTGTGAAAGTCGCTCAGTCTCACTCTTAAAGTGACTAAAACAGAAACTAAGCTAAAGTTTAAATCTCACCTCATCCTCTCCCCCCCTCTAAAACTAGCTAGAAAAAGCTTCACAGAAACGTGCAGTATGAAGAGATTGGTGCTGTGCCTGCCGTTGACAAACTACTGAGAAAATATTGAAAGTAGGCCCCTCACTGACTGATTTACTTTGGACTTGAACCTTGGAAAAAACCCTGAAAGCAGGCACTGTACTCTCTCTGCGAAGTTGTTTTTACCCCTTCACAAAACATCTGTTACTTAGGAAATAACTCCTCTCTCACAGTGTCACTTCTGCATTTTCTTCCGGAGAGCTTTATGTTGTTTTCTGCAAAGGAAATAGGCTTAAAGGTAGAGACTATCGACTTGCTTTAATGTTTGTCTTCTGCAGCACCACTTTGTTTACACACCAGTAAGGTCAGTCTGCTCGTTTCTGTTTTCATTGCAGCGCTGACATGACTCAGGATCTTATCAAGGAGGAGAAACTGAGAGATGACCTGAGATACTACTTCATGAGCCCCTGTGAGAAGTACAGAACCCGTCGACACATACCCTGGAAAATGGGAGTCCAGATTCTGAAGATCGTCATGATCACCACACAAGTATGTATAAAGAACAGCCTCAACATAGGATGATAATGTTGGATCTGTTCCACACCTATTCGGGGGAAAATGCAAACGTGTACCTGAGAGATTTCTCTAAACAAACTGCACCTAAGTTTCACACCCCTGAAACTCCAGCAAAACAGCCAATGAAATGACAGCAACTTACAGTGTTTAAGGCAGTGGTTCCCAAAGTGTGGGGCGTGAGCCCCAGGGGGGGCGCAGTGCCATTGCAGAGGGGGCGCGTGGGAAGCGGTATGGATGAATGAGAAAACCCCCCCAAAATAGTTAGGCAAAAGTGTTTCATTGTAAAGATGGTTTGTAGCGTGTTTTGTTGCAACCTGAAGTGTGAGGGTTGAAAGGGTTGAACACAAAATATGTGTATAGGTTTATGTCTGGTTGAACGATATGTGTGCCCAGTTGACTTTTTTTTTTTTTCTTTTCTTTCTTGGGGGGGATTTTATTGTAATCCATAGGGGGGCCCAGAAAATCTTTGGGAACCACTGGTTTAAGGGAACTATTTGAAATGGATGCAACCGGCTGAAGTTCAAATAGCACATTGAAATGGTGAGAGGGGATTCTAAGTGACGTTAGGCCTAATGTAGATATTGCTTTCAGAACAGCTTGAATGTGGTGTACCATCTTGAAGTGCAAACCCTCTAACCTGATTGGCTGCAGCAGCAGAGGATTGCATGCAGTGCCTCTTCTGCCAGCTAATAACAGGAAACTGTGCCAAAAATGGACAAAAACAGAATGTAAAAATATTGCCTTCTCTGCTAAGTCAGAATTAGGTAAAAAATGATCTGAACGTGTGTATTCAGCCTGCCTGTATCAATGGTTTAGTGCTGCTGGTGACGGTTTAGTGGTGAGGGGACACATAACTGACCCCATTTGTGCAGATTTTTAGCATTGTTTAAATGCCACAGTCTAGTATAAGTTTTCATAATCTGACCGTGTCCGTCCCTCAATGACCACTGTATAGCCATCTTATGATGGCTACTTCCTGCAGAATGGTGCACCATGAATCTCTAATCAACTCAAATTGGTTTCTTGTATATGACCGTAGCTGTCCTGTCCTCAAATGGCCTCCAGAGTCATCAGATTTGACGGGACCTAACCCACTCCACGGGTTACTGGAGCGCACCCCTACCTCCCGAGCCACTGCTAAAGACATGATCAATATTCAGCTCAAAATCCGGCTGCTTCATCTCTCTGATTCAGTCTGTTCCCTTAAAATGGCTCAGCCTTTCAGAGGAATATGTCCCACACCTTATTGAATTGATACCATGAAAAAACTAGACACCTTTGGGGATAAAAAAAAAATAATAATAATTGCCCTCCTGAATAATGCTGTTTGTTTGGCTTTGATTAAGGGTCCACTTTCCATTTCTTTCTTTCTAGCTCATCCTGTTTGGCCTCAACAACCAGCTGGTGGTTTCCTATAAGGAGGAAACCACTATGGCCCTGAAAAACCTTTTCCTGAAAGGATACACTGGGGTGGACGAGGATGACTATAGTGTAGCTGTTTATACACAGCAGGCTGTGTTTGACAGCCTCTTTTATGTCCTTGATCAGGCAAGTACAGAAATTAAAGCTGCTGTTTGATTTTTGTGTTCTGATGGTTTTTAGGATAAGGAAAAAGAGAATTTTAGAAAACTTAATGTGGAAGACTTGCTTTAACTGTCTAGTTTGTAGAAAATGTTGTCTCAGTTACTAGTCTATATAAATTACCCCTGTGGTATGAGCATTATTTTTCCTGGAATCTGAGAAGAATCCTGTACATATTAGACACTACTGCAGTGCAGAAGCTGTATAATAATTAAGCTGCATAATAATCCTCTGAATACTCTTTGTGATATCATAAAAACAGGAACTGACTGGAAAATGGTGCTTTTATATAACCTTTGCACTAACTCTGACCTTTTCTCACATTTATTAGTCATGTGATAAACTCAATTAGGATTTGTGATAAACTGACACAAAGTAGCACAACTAATCTTCAGATATAAACTAATATTTAATGGAGTTGACTTGTGATTTAATGTTAATATAAATACAACTGTTCTGCGAAGGCCTCAGAGGTTTGTTAGAGGACATTGGTGAACAAACATCATAAATACCAAGAAGCTAACCTGACAGGTTATGTCAGGTTAGCTTTGAACATTTCCCTCTGTTAGTGTCCGTCACTCTAAACTCTGCAGAGTATGACAGAACTACAAACCCAGTAAGGCATTGTGGCCGAGCTAAACTGACGGTCTGGGCCAAAATGACTTTAATTGGAGGCGAAGCCAACAGGCCAATAGTAATTTGGGATGAGGCTCAATTGCAAATGTTTGTCAACAAAACAACTTTAGTCATGAGGTCCAGAAGAAACCCATTATTGAAAGAAAACCATAAGAAATTGAGTTTTCTACAATCCACGTAGGAGACTAAACAAACTAGAAGCTGCTCTTGTTACAAGATGGTGGAATTATACAATGTTCTAGTCAAAGAACACATTGTTGTCTTTAAGAACTCTCCATGAGTCAAATTCATGACTAGATGTTCTTTGTCCAAGCTAAAGATAGCTAGCTAAAATTAACTTTAGTGAAAAAGAAAAAAAAAATATCTGTGTAAATGTGAAATAACCTGCAACTGAAGTGAGAGTTTTTTATTTTTTGCAAAGTGCTAATATTTCAAACGATTCTTTATAGAAATGTTAAACCCTGTCATTTTCTTTTTATTTCACCTTTACACACAGCTTTGTGTTATTCTGTCACATTAAAGGGGCAGGACAAGCTGCAAACCTCGACAAAATGCAACAACTTTTGCGAGGTGGTTTTTGTGGCCTTTTACTTGCTACTTGTTCAAAATTGGAAAGTTTGTAGCGAACACTTTAGCTCTTTATGAAAAGTGTTTTTGATAGACAATAGTTACTGAAGATTACAGACATTTTATCAAGGATGAGCTGGATGCCCAGTTATTTTAAAAGTAGCCAGCTGACGAGAGATGAGAGCGCAAGACATTTTATGTGCTGGAATCACAATAGTCTCCCTAATATGAATTTGTAAAACACTGCAATCACAAAGGACTGCTTGAAGGCATTATTTGGAAGGATATGAACAATATTATGTCAGGAACCATGCATATAAATTTCTACAGGTAATGAACTGCAATGTTAACACTGCTTGGTTATATTAGCTGTGAAGATGATGTGGGGTCATTGTAAGGAGGCCCTCAATCCGCTTTACTCTGAGACTGTTTCACCTGAAACCTGTGATCTTTACAGTACAGCCAGTTGGGCCAGCTCTCTGTTGGCCCCATCGGCTATGCAGAGGAAGATGGGAAGCTGCTGCCTCTCACTATCTGTAAAGAGTACTACAGAAAAGGCAGCCTGGAGCCTTCGGACGAGACCTATGATATCGATGCTCACCTGGAAAAAGGTGATTAGTTTGAAATGTTCATCCTATATGGGAGTTTTTTTTTAAAAGAAACTTGATTTTTGTGTGTGTGTGTGGGAATTGTCCTTGTTTTATACAAATGCGCAGCAGCAATTATTTTGTCATGATGTTGTACTTTTTTCCAAATGTATTTCTTTCTGTTTCAGACTGTATTTCACATGATCCAAGAACTGCAAACATGTGGAAAACCCAGAATGCATCTTTCTTCAGTTTGGACTTCTACAGGTAGTGTCACGTGTATGTGCTGTTTTTTTCATGTCAGAATTCCCAATAGAAATAACCTTTCAAACATTTTTCCTTTTTTTTCTTTAAGGCTTGTTGACATAAAGATAAGCTTCCAGCTGAAGGGAATCAACCTGCAGACGGTTCGACACCGGGAGCTACCTGACTGCTATTCGTTCCATGTCACTGTATAGATTTTCTTTGCTGTTTATAGGTGAAAATCAATTATTTGAGCCAAAGTTGAAATGTACTAAAAGATCACTTTTCTTTTTTTTTTTTCCTTTCAGATTACATTTGACAACCAATGTCATAGCGGGAAGGTCAAGCTATTCCTGGACATAGATGCCGAAAGCAATGCATGCAAAGATTGGAAGATATCTGGAACAGGTGAAGTTCAGGAGATTAAGAATTGTTTCTTAACCAAAACCTTGTTTTTTCTTCTACCTAGTGAAACACTCGTTCTGTGTTTCACTCAAACACGTTTTCTAAGTGAAATCTCTATCAGACTTTTTCTTCTGGAAGCTTTTCACTGTTAAAAGGCGTTTTCTTGCAGACTCATATCGGCAGTGAGTGTGAGGGGGTTGTGAAGGAGATAAGCGCACACTCAGGCCGTTCCTTTTTATTGTCGTTTTCAGCTCAGAAGAACACACACTATCTGCTGGTGTTTGATGGCTTCGTCATTCTGGTTTGCATAACATCAGCCGTGTTATGCACGCGCTCAATCATACTGGCTGTCAGGTTACTCCAGGTCAGCTATATTAAAAGAAAATGTTTTTTGTTCTGTTTTTGTTGCTGCTGTCCACTGATCGGTTTCTTTCTATGCTTGGTTAACGATTATTGGGAGAAATCTGCATCTAAGCAAAAGAACCTTTTGAAACAAAACTTCAGTGATAACATTTATCTTATCAAAATATTTGACATTTACCGTCTGGACTTGCTGACCTACATTTTCTGTGATCTTTTTTTGTTAGGAATTAAATTTAAGTTACTGACTTCCTTCTTTTTTTACACAAGAGATTCTCCCGATTCTTTCAAGAGAACTTTAATCGTAAAGTGTGTGAGGACGACCAGAGCGAGTTCCTGAATGGCTGGTACGTGTTGGTCATCGTCAGCGACCTGCTGGCAATAGTTGGCTCCATACTGAAGATGGAAATTCAGGCAAAGGTAAGCTCCATAATGTTTTCCAGCCATTATTATCACAATTCATATCAAATCGAGTGTAAGAAAGTTTGCTTTTACCCCAAACCTCACAGAAATGTGTAACACATTAAGAGACAGTGGCATACTAAAAATGCAGGGCCTAGAAATACCATTCAACTCAAAAGCACCAAAACTCAAATTGTAGTAATTGATATATTGCTTTTTGCACTTTTTTTATTATATCCAATAAAAATACTAGTATCATCAATTATGGAAAAAATGCAGAATTAAATGTCAAATAAATAATAAATAGGTAGGAATCTGACCTCATTGTCCTGTTGACAGATCTAACAAATAAAAAACTTACCTAAAATGTTTTGATCTGTGTAAGAATACATTTATCAATGTATTGAGAACAAACTTGTTGCATGAAAATAAGATCTATAATTAAAAACGTGATAAATGCTTCGGACTGCATTATGAAGTTATTCTGTGCACAATAGTTTCCTGCTGTACTGCAAATCTTTTGCCCCCTGCTGGACATTTGAAGTAATCCAGGTTGTTTTTAGTTCTTTCTCGTCTAGAACAGTTTTTGATCTTTATATGTTAATTTTGTGCAGTTCAGCAAATGGAGATGTATTGTGGCACTTTTTATCTATTGTTATATTATCTATCTTTGCAGATAAGTGCCTAGATAACTGGTTGGTATCACTTTTGATTTGACATCTAGTTATTAGTGTAATATACTGACCAGTAGCCATTTATGAGATTGTGAGTGAACTTTGGTATGGAATTGCATCATGTAGATAAACAGGCTGAACCAGAAAGTAATTTCTTAATTACAAATGTTTTGTATAAAGTCTTTCATGTCAGCTTTTACAAATAAAAATACTCATATGAATATAGCTATCGCGTGTTCTCTGTAGTTTGGGCATGTTGTGTCGTGATTTCACTCTTAAAATAAAGTTGAAGTCACACACAATCATTAACTTTTTCTTCCCTTTTATTATTTACTCTTATTGAACAAGAACTCATAATTTGTTCATTTGTTCATACTGCTCTTATATTCTTTCTTATTTTCTCTCTGCTCTCTTTGTCTCCTGTAGAGTCTGACAAGTTATGATGTGTGCAGCATCTTCCTGGGAACCTCGACGTTATTGGTCTGGGTCGGGGTGATCAGGTACCTTGGATACTTCCAAAAATATAATGTGAGTTCAGAGCATTTTTATTTCTTGGCATCTCATTAAAAAAACAACAACAACAACAAAAACTCACTATCATAGATGTTTTTGAGTATGTTCAGTGATTGACAGAAGGATTTAATAAGTGGACCTGTTGTTGTTTTATAATTCTTTAGCTACATGTTTTTTTTTTTTTTATGCGTTGTGTCCAACAGTGTAGGTAGTAATCAGAATTGAATGCCAAGAAATATGGACATTAAACTCTCATCTTTGGAAATTTTTATATTTTTGCTTCATGCCTAAAACATAAAACAACTTAACATTTATGCCTCCAGGTCTTGATTTTAACCATGAAAGCAGCCTTTCCTAAAGTTCTCCGTTTCTGCTGCTGCGCTGGCATGATCTACCTCGGTTACACTTTCTGCGGGTGGATCGTACTCGGACCGTACCACGAAAAGGTAAAAGTTGCAGACGTAGAGCTTTGTTTATCCAAGAACCTGTACTGAGTCATGTTGAGAGAGGTGTGGATGAACCGTAAAGTCTTTATTTTTAGGTGACTAATGCCGTTTGTTGATGCAGAACTGCTGAGGCCATGTGTGTGGTTAACCACAGGAAGTCCAAATGTCTGAAACTACATTTCCATTCAAAATGTTCTTTTAACAGGACTGCATAAGCTACCAACATCAGCAATGATAATTGAGGAGGTCAGGGTTGGAATAGAAGTACAACGGCAGCCTTCTCATAGAAACCTAACTTGGAGACCACATCCTTAAACACATCCTTATTTGTATAGTTTCCAGATGTTGTACCTTATTTCCATTTCCAAAATCTGATATTTTATATTTGCCTCATCAATGAATCACAGCAAGAAACAAAAATTTTACCTTTTCAAGTTACTCAGAAATATTAAAAAAGAAGTTTTACAGTTTTTATGTTCTCTGGAGATTTGATGAAGTTTTTGGACTGACACAATGGTTGTGTCATTATTAAAAAAGGGGGAAAAAAACAGAATGAAGGCATGCCATAAAATAGGGAGCCAAAAAGTTTAATGTAAGATTAGGGCTGAAACAATTCATCTAATAATTGATCATATAAATATTTATCAGCTAATTTAGTAATTGATAAATCATTGAGACTCAGAAACGGTTATTTGCTGAAAGAAGAACATACTTGGAGCAATTAGCCAAAACGGTACAAAAAAATAAATACATTTTGCATTTAGTCAACAGATTAGCCTGTATTGATAAGTGTTGTTGGAAGTATTATTTATTTATTTATTTTAAGCTGCAGATGCATTCTCTGCCACAAAAGCTCTAGCATTTTTGATGAATCGACACAGCAGCTGATGCCTTATATAAGATATCTGGTTTAGTTCATTTTGACTATTGTGGCTGAAAGTTACTCAGAAGCTTTTTTTTGTAAAATAATTTTAAATTAATAAACATCCTGAAATTAGGTCTATGCTTTGGTGGAAAGGAAAAGTGCATAAAGTTATCCACACGCTGACCAGCTCCAGTAGACATTTGGATAGATCTAACTAACTAAATCTAGTTGTACTGTTGTCCTAATTTGGTCTGCAGACATGAATGTGATGCCTTTGCTGTACACCATCACCGTTCTGACTTGCTTGTTGTCCAACAAATTACCATTGATGCCCACAGAAGGTCATTGCTAAAGAATCTGGCTGCTCATAGTGCTCTAGCCAAGCATACGTTTAATTATAAATGCAAAAATCTGACTATAGAAAAATGTAAACACACATTAGATTGATAATCTGATTCAATTTATGTTGTAGAATTTTTTCTACACACCTGGATTAACATCTTCCAAGATGGCATTTTTTGGACATGTCTGATATTTTAGGTTCTGCAAAAGTGCTGCAGAATTAACTAACTTTAATAACTTGACTTTAACTTTAATCATGCCTTGCTTATAGTGATGGAAGCCTGTAAAAGATGCCTCACTGCTAGCTTGGTGTAGGCAGTGCTTGATGTTGGAAAACTGGAAAAAAAATCTTCCGTTTCAAATACTCTTACATTTAAATTGTTGTAATGACACAGCTCATCCATTAGGTGTCAGTGTTTTCCCCCAGTTAGTCTGAAATCGAAGCTGTACACACACATATTCTGGAGGAAATTATAACATTTTATGCTTGTAAATGTGTGATCATTCAATACAGGAGTGTTTGTTTGTATAAAATCATTTAGGCTGCCATGAAACAAATATTCAATGACTCTCAATTCATCCATAAACTTATAAACCACCACATCATGGATATCCATTTTAAGACTGGGAACCACATTAAAATCTGTACTCTGCAGGCTGTGGTTAAAGAAACCAACCAATATATGCAGAAACCTGGTGAAGGACACTTTATGAAGCAGACTCTGAATGTTCCAGCATTTTAACAGCCTAAGACTTTTGCCACCATTTAATTTTCAGCGACCTCTCTAAAGGAGTACAGCTGGTTGTGGCGACAGGGAAATCCCGTGCCAGCAAGCGGCATCGGAAAGCTGTGTGTTTTAACTATCCTTCTCTGTCGAGATAAATTATTTACGGAAGTTTTGACCGCACGTGGGAGTCAAAACAAGTCGTGGCCTGCAGAGGTAAGTTTGTTCAGACGGCATTATATCAGCTGCTTTACTTGAGTTCATCTACAGCAAATAAAAGTTGTTGATGATCTTCAGCTGCTCAGCCATAAATCTTTTTCTTTATGAGAAACATTTGGCTGGAACATACTTTTTAAAAAACATTTTCAACATGATACAAAGTAGCCTAGTTTGCACACTGTAATTTAATGTGTAGTGTTTTGTTATTTTATTCTTTCATTAAACTGGAAAGTAATTCTTCTCCCAAAAGTTGGGTGACGTCTGAATGCCTTATTTGTTGCATCACTTCCTTTTAGTTCATTTTTTTTTCTTTTGACCAAAATAAAGATAATTGGTTTCTTCCTATTTTATGGCATAACTATATAGTGATTTAATATTTACCAATTTGCTTAACCCTTAACTTCAAGGAGTAAAACACCGATTATGCATTCATACAAACCTAAAACTGTTGTTCTACTCAAAACTACATCAAATAATCAAAGCATGTAGCACTCTCTGGTTTCTCTCTGTCACTTTTGTATCCTTTTAATATTTTATATAAAACTTAACTTCAATGCTCATGAGCAGGCACCCTGGTGGCATTGTAACACATTCAATTTGCTCACCACAGCAGTTAATTATCAATACTTGAAATATTTACAGAAAGTTGACCAGGGAAGTTCCTGTCAGTCCTTCCAGGAATCTCTGTTTATCACTCCAGTAAATATACAGAGGATGTAATAAAACTCCACTTTCCATACTTGGATTCTCAAAGTATTGTTCTTTGAATTCATGGAGATGCAGAGGGATGTTGTTTCTAGATGCCATTGCTCTCTGGCTGACCAGAGGTTCTTGGATTAAGTCCATGTCTGACCTTCAGGACTCTTCTTTCCTTTATCCTTCTTTCAGTCTCTTGCCAGCTGTCATTTGTCTGTTTTCTGCTTCCTTTTTGGATTCAATTTATTTGGAGATCTTCCTTTTTTAATTACAGTTTCTATTCCAGGTTCTTCATATGTGGAATTTACCAATTTCTACCTGTCTATGTTATTAAATGGAAAAGTTATTTTCACATTAGACCTGCACCATTTGATCACTTATCTCTCACCTGCTTTTCCTGTAGTTTGAGGGCCTGAGTCGAGTTGCAGAGTGTTTGTTCTCTCTGCTGAACGGCGACGACATGTTCACCACCTTTGCCCAGCTGAAGGACAAAAACATCCTGGTGTGGCTCTTCAGTCGGGCTTACCTCTACTCCTTCATCTCGCTGTTCATCTACATGGTGCTGTCCCTCTTCATCGCCCTCATCACCGACTCTTATGAGACCATTAAGGTAAATCTGTGCTCTTTGTCTAAGGGGAAAACAGTAGCTCTCTTGAAACACTTGGGTACACAGTAGAGCCTTGCAGAAGTATTCACATCCCCTGAACTTTTTCACATTTGGACATGTTTCTTCAAATTTAACATTTGATTTGGATTTAATGTGGTAGACCAACACCTGTCCAAACAAAAAAGCTGTTAAACATTTTAACAGCTTTTTTCAGTTTCATTTTGTTCTTGGCCACATGTCCAACCAGCTTTCATATGCCTGCTGAAGAAAAGCCTCTCCACTGCTCGTGGGATTTTTCACAAATCATATCCACACAGCGGATTTCAATGCTTCACATGAAATGAGCACCTCATATGATGATGATGATGGTGATGTCCATGATGGTGCAAGCTGGTCGGATAGTGCTAATAGAAATTTATTTTAAAAAGATAAATGACTTGATGTCCATGCGGCTGTTTGTAGTTTGTCATATTAGCATAACTCTTATCAGTGGTACCTTTTGTAAGACATTTTATTCCAGCTGTAAAGTAATTGTGCTTACTTTACCAGTTTTCCTGATGGAAAAGTGCTCTGTAAAAGTCCAAAATTAATGGCTGAACAAGAGTATCTTCTGGTTTGTTTATATTTTCATCCAAATCTTTAAGCTCTAAGCCAGAATTGTCTATCTTATCTCAAGTTGTGTGTAGGACTGTCACAGTAACAGATTTTGCTGGATGATAAATTGTCCTAGAACCTATTGTGATACACGAAAATATTTTTGTTTTGAGATCATTTTTAAGTAATGTAATGGCAAAATAACGAAACTCTAGAAGATCAGAAAACTTTAAATTCTAGTGAATATTTAATACTGGAACTGACATTTTAAATATCAAAAATAAATAAACAAAACAACAAATAAAATGAATTTTGAAGTCTTTGTAAACAAAATTGCCCTTCAAAAAAAGGTTTATTGAGACCAAAGCACCAAACTGAAGGTTTTTATCATCCAGTTTTTGTTAGAAAGAGAGAAAAAAAGAGACAAACGATAAATCAAGCCAGTGGAAATAATTGAGTTTGTTATAATTTATCATGTGATTAATTGATTTGTTGATTATTGTGACAGGCCTAGTTGTGTGTAATCAAACATGTAAACTAAAGGGAAAATTAACAAAGAAGATTCTCTCAAATCTCATCTGAAATGTGCTGTTTCTCTAACCTTGTGTATATCCTTTGTTTGCAGAACTACCAGAGGGACGGGTTCCCGCTCACTGATTTGCAGAAATTTCTTCTGGGACATAAAGATTTTCCTGTTCAAGAAGAAATCGGCCAGACAGAAGTTGAGCTCAGTAACTCTATACGTCACTGCTACTGTTGCCAACGGTATGACAGCAATGCTAATACTCTAAAATCACAACCTGGTTCAAATCCATGAGTTTTCAGAAATGATACCTGAAAAATTATCTAATTTTTCATTTAAATCAAACACCCAGCCTTCACTCTGCCCAGTCCTCTCAGGTTTTCCTCTCCTAGTTTAATCTGGTGTCAGTTTCATTTACCAACACGGCCACTGTTGTATCCAAGTTGAGCTTTACTGTCAACATTTTGAGTTGAGGCTCATCAGTCTTTGAAAATTAAGGAAACTATTAATGCTTAACAGTTGGAATAAAATAAGATACTAATCCCTTTTTCCTCATCTCCTTTTACTGCATCCTTCCATCTGCCTTATACATGCTGGCAGGTCTCTTGCTGGACCCCAGCTTTATTTTCTCAATTCAACCCCAATAGCAACACCTTTACTGTACTACATGTGCAATTAATTTAATGAGGTTCAAATAAACATTTTATTATAGTAGCTATTATTATGTTTTGTGTTTGCAGCAAGCATATTGGCTCTTCTGACTTCAGGGTGTTGTACTTTAAAACTTCAACTTCAAGGTCCAACTGGGACACATTTCATAAAGATTGTTGACCAAAAGTACTAATTTCTAAAACGGAAACCTTGTTTGACATATTGATTTGTTCAAGCTTTCTGCTGTCAAATTGCAGACAAACAGAAATCTAATATTTAAGTTGGTGGAAAAATTACTTTAACAAGAGTCTGGATGAGAAAACATTTAAAACTTTGCAAGGTGAGAACAGAAATGCAGAGTCAAAGGAGTCTGTCAGTCTGCTCTAATAGAGGAGAATGGCTTTCTTTTATAGGTTTTGGTCACAGAAGAGAGGCTTGATTAGGCTATAGGTGTGAATCTTTGATTGTTAGGCACCAAAGATTCAAAACACAGATGGGTTTGCCATTTATATATTAAGGAAAGGGGTTTGTTCTTTGAGGCTCAAGAGGGCAGATAAGTTCTGGGTTGGAAAAGTAACACTTAGTATCCAGGATAAAATATCTTTCCTCTGCTGTCATGACACTGTAGAGGTCTACTTGTGAGCAGGTTGACCAATCCTATGATAGCACAAATAACCTAAAGCAGAAGAAGTCTGAGGAGCACATTATAACATTTTCCATTACACCATACAACCTGTATCCTCTGTTGTACAGTATTAATGAGCTCCAGCGGTTTTTAGTTTTAGGATTTTAAAAAGCGGATCTTGAGCGAAGTGAGGGATAAATGAGTTGAGTGGATGATTTAGCAGCCCAGATCCGGTGCCTGTTGTCCTGAAGCTGCAGAATAGTCGCTCTCCAGGACTAGACTTGATGATGGCAGGCAGGCTTTTTAACCTCCAAGACTTGGAGCTCATCAACAAACAAAAACAAAAAAACAATAAATGCATATAAAAAACCTGGTCAGCGATCATAAGAGGTGTGTGGTTACTGTGACTCTAATTATTCCATTAATGACTGAGAAGGGTTTATATGTTTACCATACCTTTTTATTTTTTTTCTAGATTAATTAATAAATTTTGTAGGGTTATTTGATTTTTCGGTAGCACTTTATTTGAAGGGAGGTGTGCATAACACTGACATGACACTGTCAAAAGCATAATATAACACCTGTTATTAACATAAAGGAATCTTCATAAATGTTTAGAATTGTTGTCATAAAGTTTCACTCGGTAAATGATGACACTTGTAACTCAAAGTTGACACTTTTAATGGACATTTCATGCAAGTTTTAATGGAACTTTGCATTAAAAGTGTCATTATTTACAGAATGACACTTCATGACAAGACTCCTTCATGTTCATGTCAGTCCTATGCACACTCCTTCAAATAAAGTGTAACCGATTTGTCTTTAACATTGTCTTTGAAAGGGAAGTGAATCTAAATCTGCCAGGTGCATGAATAATATTAACCTCAACTCTTTGACAGTGACAAGTTTCTTTTCCCTTATATAAATGTTTTGTTGGGTCTGGTGCACATGTGTCAAATCTGGCCCGCCGCAGCTTTTTATGTGGCCCTCTAGACTCCAAATTACATCAATAAGTCTCCAGTTTTTCACAAATCCACAAAATTCACGCAAAAATAATTTTTCTGACTTTACTGCTAATTTTTCTCA
Source organism: Brachyrhaphis roseni (assembly GCA_903066815.1). Taxonomy (NCBI): domain Eukaryota; kingdom Metazoa; phylum Chordata; class Actinopteri; order Cyprinodontiformes; family Poeciliidae; genus Brachyrhaphis; species Brachyrhaphis roseni. The sequence continues at coordinate 19,049 of CAEFZY010048662.1, forward strand.
AAACTGCTCAAAAGTATTTGGTTTAAGTGACTTCTGCCTCAGCCTTGCTTGATGTAAAGTTATAGTTTGTGATAGATAAGATGAGTAATAAAAGGACACATTCAACCTCAAACATTAGTGCAAATATCGGAACAATTTCTTGCACATATTTCTAAATTAGCATCACAAAATCTGTGATTTTGATTGGAAAAAAAAACACAAAAAAAAATCCTGAAGGGACTGATTAGATGTTCAATATTTAATTAAAACAAAACCCAAATAAATATCTATTAATTTTTTTAAACAGTTTAATGGGTTTTATCAACCCATTCTGGCACAACCGGCTCTTTAAGAACAGTCAGTTTTGATGTGGCCCAAAACGTAACTGAGCTTGACACCACTGGTGTAGTGGCTTTTATTTGAGAGTAGTCAGACAGGAAAGTGGGTAATGAGAGGAAGACGTACACTTAAGGTCATTAGGCCGGGATTTGAACCTGTGACGGCCGCGTCGAGGACTAAGGCCTCCTTATGTGGGTTGTGCTTTACCCTTGTGCCACTGCAGCACAGGGGTGGCACAGTGATAAATTTGACACTGAAGTGTTAATAGAGCAACCGAATAAACGAATGTATTATATAGATAGCTGCAGTTTATGATTTGTCATTAATCAAAACCTTTTTGTTTTGTTCAGATTTTAATAACTTGCTGTCAGGTTTTCTTTTTGTCAGTCCCAACTCCACTGTGCTATTAAGTAACACTGCTAGTAGATTTAATTAGCAGCTCACTTTGCATACGTTTCATCTTGTTGCTGCCAACGAGACATGTAACTCGTCTTCTTTTTAATGTGCATTCCTTTCCAATGAGTAGATCCCTATCATCCGCCAACAGCAATGTTTCCTCCACATTGTGGATTGGCTTGTGGCCTTACTTGGTCTGAGGGGAATGAAATTAGTGGTGGGAACTATGCAGACACACCCAGTGATGGACTGATCACAGAGAAGCTGCATCCTGAAAAGTAGGAAGAACATCGCTCTGTCCCCCACCAACATCGCTCTGTCCCCCACCTCCTCTCCTCGGTACATTACCTTTAAGAAAAACAATCTCTGCTCTCTCACTGGAGTTGGACAAGAGTCAGAAGCATTTTCTTAGCATAGTGTGGTTTGGTGGGAAGACCTCTGAACGATCTATGGTTTAAAGTTACTCATTAGCTTTAATGTGGAAGATAATGGAATAGAATCTCCCTTGTGTGTCTAGTTTCATCTAGTAGAAATGGTTCTTCTTTTTTATGTCTTTTGTAATCAGATGACTTGACAATTTCCTAACATAAAGTAATGACTGGTGTTTTATTGTCTTGGTCACTACATCGCATTTGAGTCACGTCTGCCTCTTAGGCGTTCAGTCTTTATGGACTCTTCAACAACTCAAGGAACCACAGTGCCACTTTTTGCAGAGATAAAATGGTTCATTATTATTCGAATCCCCTTTTGAATTTGAAGTCTGTACTCATGAAATGTGCTGTGTCAGTAAAATAAACAATTAATAACTTTCTGTGTAAAGCAGCAGACAGTTAGATCTTTAAAGAGTCCTGGATGCATTGAAAAAAGTTGTTTCTACACCATTATTCTACACTGAATAATAGTGTAGAAACTTGTAAAAGTAAATCCTTTTAAAAAAAAAAAGTTTGAATTTTATTGTGATTTTAAAATGGCTGAATGTTTAAAGTCCTGAAAATGCTGAAAACTATAATTGGATTATTGATTTTAAAATTGCTTAAAATAAGGTAAAAGTTCACATTTTCCCCAAATATGTACCTTTTTCGCCAAATATGTACTTTTTTCATTGGACTCAAAGTTGATTGAGACATGTAAAATGTAAGTTCATGGTAAAAACTTAATTTTAGCTACAACAGATTTAGTGTTAAGAAGGTATCACTTCCCTGGCATATTTTCCTCCTTCACTATGTCATATGAACTCACATAACTTTAAAATGACATCCGATATGGAACTGAAAGGCTTAGCTTGAACACTGATCTGTTTGAAAACATGTTGTTTAACACACCCTTCATTGTTGTAATTGTCACCCCAGGAAAATATGTGTGCAAAATCTTACCCTTTTGTTGCTATGGAGACTTGGTAACCCCCCAAGATGCCACTTGTTGTTGCAGTTCTCCAAACAACTTCCTTATCCTCCCTTCTATGTGGTGGCACAATGAAACTGGGTCCTCATCCAGCATTGTCTTTCATAGTTTGTGATTTTTACCTTTTTATCTAATACCAAGTGCTGAGATAGAGAAATGGTGACCTGTGCAATGCCATGTATACCTAAGAATAAGATTTCCATTTCTAGAAATTGACGCCGATCAACTTAAAGTACAGAATTAACCATCCATAACAACAATCAGTTGTTAAGGATGCCAAATATTTTTGACATTTTTTTTAAAAAGGAAGTTTGCTCCTAATGTGCGGTTTCCTCTGCCTTCACTCAATAAATGTCACCATAGAAGATTACACCACTGCAACATAGAGCTCATTTATTTGAAGGTTTTTTATATATATTTTTAACCCAGGGTGCCAATACTTGTGGAAAGTGCTGCATCACCACAATAAGGTTTCTCTCACCAGACTCTTGGGCTCAAACCTGTAATTCATTTGTTTTTCCTGGATCTATTAGAGCTGTGATCCATTTCTAGGCCATTTAGGGTTTCCTGCTCTGGATCTTAAGTGGTTAAAGTGTAGTTTCAGTAACGGAGCAATTATGTAAGACTGAGTAGTGCAACTCAATTATGGAGTAACTTGTATCATTAGTACCCAAGACAAATTGCACAGACTGTATAATTGGAGACAGTTGCCGTCTTGCAACTGACTAAATTGATCTTTGGAGTACGTTTGACTTGATGTGTGGGAATAGATGAGATGAGGAAACATGGCGACGTCTCACAGGATGAAATATGATCTGAATTCAGTTAGCTTTTCTTTTTCTTTTTTTTTGACCTGCTGATGATGGGACTCATTTATCATCAGCATTTATCATTTATTCTGGTTTAAGATGGAAGTTGAAATGCAAGAATCTACCTATTTTTTTTATATTGATCTTAGAAGTTGCTATATTTATTTAAAGAGAACATGTGATGGAGGGAAACTTTAAAAATTAGGAGTCCTCCTTACAGTTCTAGTGATTTTTACATTTAAACAGAACCCAAAAAACACAGCTTTAGTTCTACTTGATAATTTTTTCACAGCATCTCGGAGCCTATTCTGGTATCGCTGAAAGTATTTATTTAGTTTTATGACTTAACAATCAGGGATTGTAGCAAATATGGTGATGTAGATCCATCTATTTTTGTCACAACAAAAAAAAAAAATGAAGGCAAAAACAACAAAGAAAGGTTGGTTTTGTGATGAAGGCTATTTCTCCTCTGTTGCCTCTCAGGGTTCAATCAATTCCTGGTCTCAGACCGTTTGCTGCAGGTCTTCCCCCCGTTTCTCCACCCCATTTCTTTTCAATTTACTGTTCAATAAAAGCAGCTGGTGCCAAAAAAAAAGAAGCTAAAATGTGAGTGTTTAATGGAGGATGTGGTGTTGTGCACAGATGCGTCTTGGTCAAAAGCTTTGAGTTTTGAGACTTGTTCCTCAACTGGAGTACAAAAACATACTTGAAATGTGGATGTTTGTGGAAGTGAGAGGCTGAGTAGGTCTGTGGCATGAGTATGACTGGTCTTGGACAAAATTCCCCTTTTTTATAGCTGAAAAGTTGTGAAATAAATGTTAAAACATATTTTGTTCTAGCTGCATTAAAAAAAAGAACAATCATGGAATACTATGAAGCCTGGTTGTGTGAACATTTGTTTCTACATTTCTCTTTGACTTTGCAGTAGTATTTTCTGTGTCCATCCCTGATCTTTTGAGATGTTTTTTTTTAAATGTTTTTTAAATCTACTACAAAATTCATGTTTATTTTTTTTCTTATCTATGCCACCCCACTTGAAATATATTTGCTCATTGTTGCTTGATTTGTATCTGCCAAATCCACATGGCAGTAGAATATCTAGGAATAGAAAGACTACGATTGCTCCAAACCTCCAATAAATGATCTGTAATAACCTTTTGCTACAAACTACCCCCCACACACTGATGTGAGTACCAGAGCAGTTTGAACAAGCAGCTTCTTGTTTTAATTGTGGGTTTTCTTTATGACAACTTTGGTGCAACATACTCATAGGACTTCCTGAGTCTTTTGTGGGCAGTTCTGGCCTGAAGTCAGTGATTCAAAAATCACTAACTTTGTTAGGAAATGACAAAAGGCTTTGGCTAAGGAAGAAGAGTGCATTTAGCGAAAGTGAAGTAATCATTATTTTTAAAACTCATTCACCATTCTGGATTTGTTATTCTGTTTTAGTATAGTGAGCAGAGATTTTGATCAATTTAAAAAGACTAAAACTTCTGAGTGACGTGTATTTTTGCTATCTGTCATTTTTGGGTTGACTTGGTGATGCAAGCACAGATCCAGTAAGGTTCACCACTAACCATTTTGCACACTCATTTCTGTGCGGTATTAAAAACCCACTGCTAATTCCATCTCACTTTCAAAATGAGAGTAAGACATTTACATTTACCTTCTCGAAACAATAAATGAGTGACTAAACAAACATTTTCTGCTTTGGTGCAAAAATTCTGTTGCTTTCTGACAGCTAAATAAGCCTTTTATTTATAGGAGCTGGGTCAGACTCCCATTTGCTTTGTGGATCAAAACATGTCTTCACTGTGTGGGATAATCAGATTATTTTAAACTACTGTAACTAAATTGAACTATATATATATTTTTTAAAATCCGATTAATTTGTGTTGTTTCCATCAGTTTTATGGTTGAAATAAAATAGACAAAGCTGAAATTAGGAGTCTAACAAATTAAACCTGGCAAAATATAGTTGGGATTTTTTTAATTTTATTTTATTTAAGAATAAACAAAGAACTAACGGTAATAAATAACCTAGTCTTGTTGAAAGCAAAAGACTAATTCTGTCTAATTGTATTAAAATGTAGTTTACAAAATCCTTGTACCTTTTTGTCTGATATGAAGTTAAGATTTCTGTCGATGCTCACTTTCAAAGTTTTAAACAGAACCTGTCATATTATTCACCCTCTGCATTGCAACCTGTGCATATATTTGCACATGTGTAACTGTTTAGACTTGATAAATGAGTTTTGGTGCAGTTTCATCACGTTTTTCAAATGTGCTTAACTTCAGCCGTCAAGCTCAGGCTGAAGTTAAGCGCCACCAAACACTGGAGTGTGTTGTGTAGTAAATCTGTGGACAATTGTTTGTCACACTCTCATCGAATTAAAGACTTGTCCAACATGCAACCTGCAGTTTGCACATGCAGACCTGTTACACAGCTCTGTTGAAGACGTCAGTCACAGCCACGAGGCACGAACATTTATGAAAGGTGTTGCTGCAACTGTGTGAGCCTGCAGTACTGGACGCTGTCTCAGAGTGTGTAACTGTGGACATCATTTAAACTAAACTAAAAAATTGTGTTTTTTTTGTAAAAAAACATAATCTGGAGATCTACGTTTGGTGACTCATTTCCTTGGATTGAAAGAAAATACAGATTTTTGAAAGTAATGATTTCAGATCCACTGTTTATTATTATTATTAATTTTATGCGGTTGATATTCAAACGGTTCTTTCACACGAGATCGGTTGCTTCACGTCTTTTTTTTTTTTTTTCCTGTCTGCAGGGCTCTACCATCTGATGATGTCATACTAATTAGCTGAAGGCAGGCCCACTTCCAGAAGAGCTGGTTTTCGGAAGTTTCTGGAACCAGGACGTTCCTTCTCTGAAGCAATCTCGGAGTTCAAACTTTCCTGCCTTTAAAAAAAAAAAAAAGAAAAAAATATATCCAGGCACATGTCGAGTTCATGAGTAAAATATCCAATAAAGTGTAACAGGAAACACAAATCTGGACTCTGACCTGGAACTGAGATGAATTGTTTAATATAGTAGCAGATTCCACTGTATTTCAGGGTATGGCATAAAAGTTTACTGGGCCTATTTTTTTTTAGGTCTGCACAGGCACTTCTAGGCCAAAGAACTGTTTTCAGGGCATTGCATAGATGGATCCTATGCAGTGTACAATGTAAATTATTCAAATGTTGAATTAAATTTTGCTACAAAACTTATACCTTTGTCTTTCTTGCACAAGTAAATTGTATAAACAGCCACAGGCATTTAAGGAAGTCATTGCATAAAATTACGTTACAGCTTAGCGCTCAAAGATGCAAAATGAGTAAAAGTGGTTGTGAAAATGCTTAATAATGTTGGCATTAATGGGGGATTTTATTTCTTTGCAAAAATTGCTCCTACAGGGTCTTGGGGGGGAATATTCCTACAAAGCATGAACAAGACACACATGGAAAAAAAAATACTTTTTAGTGTTAAAAAAACAAAACATGCTGTGGGGATACTTTTTTTTGTAACAATGGTGAGCAGAGGCTGGCAACTGGGATGGAGTGTCACTTTCCAGCAGCACAATGACCATAAACATCGACAGTGTTGAGGTTCAGATCAAATCATTATTTTGTTAGAACATGTTGCTCACATCAGTGTTTTCCATAAACATGCAAAACTCTGGCATATTCAGAAAAGGAGCAGAGTAACAACTTTTAAGATTTTCATCAATCAAGATTGTGTTTTAATCAACAGTAATCACCTTTGTAAGTGTGTGGATTGTTTAAACACACATGGAAAGTACAATATTTGGTGGCAACTAGATTTTTTTTAAAATATATTACTTTAACAAGATAAATCGCCTATGGACTCAATTTTGAGTCCATGGGCGAGGCTATGTATACTTGCATGTGATTTCTTGATTTTCTCTTTTTACTAAATTAGCAAAGTTCTCAAAAACAGTTTTCCACATGTTCATAACGGGATATTTGTGTGTTGAACTTTCAGGAAAGATATTGATTGAATACATTTTGGAAAAGGCTGTAAATTAAAAGGAAAGAGCTGTGAATACTTTCTGGGACAGAGATAAACTCTCAGAGGCTTTTGATGTGAAACACGATGACTGTTGCTATTAATTCTTCAAGTAGTTCAGTGTCTCATATCTATGCTTTTATTTTGAAGTGCTTTATTTTATTTTGAAGGCACTTTGTTCCGTTTATTTTCTTCTTCTTGACGTTCGTCAGCTGATCTGTTCTCTGTTTACTATGGAGACCAGTGCAGCATCATTGATGATGTGAGTAGTAGTGTTAGTCACGTGACATGAATAGGTAGATGCTAATTATCACTACTGACAGAGTTGTTTAGCTGCTGGTATATTTCTGTAGTTTGTTAATGTGTGTTTTATTCTTAATGTGTTTGATTTTTATTAAAATAATCTAGCATTTAACAGTTAGTTTTGAGCTTTAACCAGTTAGAGCTAGATTGTTTTCCGAGTTTTGCATCGTTTAAATTTAAACAGCCCTTATCACAGAGGGAATTAAGGCTGGTGTTTTGTGAATTGTTATATTTACTTTTTGTTTTGTTTTGCAATAGTAATTTTGAACCTTTATTTATTATTTCTATATTTTCAGAAACTGCTTCAATTTATTTGCATCGTTGCTATAACTCTTCAGTAAACCTATTTAAACACCTGATGACCAGCGTGCTTCCTGACCGAAGCCCTGTAGTGGTCAGTTAACAAAATCCAGCAACAGAGGTCAAAATCCTCAACAATTATAGCTTTCAAATTCTCACATTTCTTTCTGAACCTTGGTTTATAAAAGTTGAGGGTTTCAAGCAACTTTTAGCTTCACTCCAACAAATTTAAAAAGGGATTTGAAGCAGGATATCTTGATTTAAATGAATGAAACAAGTATTTATTGCTGTTTTCATTCATTTCTGTTCTTGCATGGGAGCTGCCTGGCTGCAAATAAATCTCAACGTGAACTCATCTACTTTCCATGTGTGAATGAAGAAATATCCACCTTTTGGCCTGATGTATTTACAACTTTCACCTTATAAAATGTTTTATTTCAAGTGCCTTTTATTTAATCAATAACTGTCCAGGCAGGTTATTGTCGTCTCAGTAATACACAATGTGCAAATAAAGTATTTCAGAGTTGGGTGCATTGGTAGATGATGGGTTCCCAATTCAATTCACATTGAGCGATGCTCGATGGTCCACTAAGTAAGTCACCAAAACTGGCACAGAGTGTTTATTATGCAGTCATAATAAATTTTTAACAACAACTGCAAACCAGACAAACAAACAACAATAACAACAAAAAACAACTATTACAAAATTAAAGGGTAACAAGTGTGTCCTTTTGTCCTGTCAATCCAGGAAAAACACGTAGAAAACTTTAATACCTACTTCTTCCTACGGAAGAGGATTAGGGCCACCGAAAAAAACAAACAAACAAACAAAAAAGACCCCGCTCATTCTAATTAATTCTGAGATTAAAGTCAGACTTTAATCTCAGAATTCTTTAATCTCAGAATTCTTTAATCTCAGAATATCAGAATTCTGACTTTAATCTCAGAATTCTTTAATCTCAGAATTCTGACTTTAATCTCAGAATTAATGAGAATGAGAATTCTGAGAT